>JAUTBZ010170435.1:0-10367 GCA_032361785.1 Lepetodrilus galriftensis | reverse complement strand
AGAGAGAGAGAGAGAGAGAGAGAGAGAGAGAGAGAGAGAGAGAGAGAGAGAGAGAGAGAGAGAGAGCGTGTACATTCAGTACATGTACACTGCACATGGTCCCGTCTATTGCATGGTCGACCGGTTAAAGTGAGGCACGCTCGAGCGCAGCTGATACTTGGATGGGTGACAATAACCTGATCGTATCTAGGATTCGTTCCTGCCCTACACTGAAAAACTTGTGGTGTCATCTTAGGCAAGTGGCTTAGTTCGAAAATGCCTCTGTTCTCCCAGCAGAGAATGGGTACCCAGAAGGATGAGATGGACATGTGAATGATAATCTTGATGCGCCTTGAATGGCAGCTCAGGTTGTATACTCCCCATGGAGTTGAGAAGGAACTTGAGTGCACATATCCGTTGGCCAGGGTAAATAAGCGCATCTGAACATGCTGCAGTAGCACGTGTACGTTACATCACAGCCACGTGATGTTCTTGAATCAGTCATAACTACACGTGACATCACAGCCACATGATGTTCTTGAATCAGTCATAACTAGATAAACGAATGGTCTTATCTTCAGTCAGCTATTTGGTCCTGTGGTAGCGACTGTGAAATCTAGATTTGTTTTGATCACCAGACTGGTTCGATCCCAGGTTCGGGCACAACTCGATGAAAGGAAAATGTACGTTTTATGAAAATAAATCTGAGTTGAGTATAAAATCATACTCAGAAAAGTTCTGTAATATCAGAGCCTGATGTAGTAGGTTTCCACCAGCAGTAAACTAACACATACCCAGCTTTGTGTAGATTCTTTATTGATCTGTCACACCATTCACACAAGTAGTGGTTCATGAAAATAAAAGGCGTAAAGCAGAATGTGGACGGTTTCAAATAACAGTGCATGAAATAAATAATTGACAAATCTACTTTGTCTATAAATAGAACAAGAAACAGATGGTTACCACTAGCAGTGATAATAAAAATACAATACCATCAATCATAAATAATACTGAATCAATCAGTACAATTAAAGGGTTCTAACTAGTACAGTAATTACGGTAATCAATCACCAATGATTGTCAATAATGCTGAATCCCTCTCCCATTTTTAACACATTATTTTATAGTTGTCAATAATGCTGAATTACCCCCCCCCCCCTTTTTTTTTTAAAAACCGTATTTAGTTGTCAACAATGCTGAATTCCCCCCTTTAAAAACAGTATTTTTAAGTTGACAATAATGCTAAATTCCCCAATTTAAAAAAATGGAATTTAGTAGTAAAGTCTTTATGAATTATGCAAATAAATACTGTTTTAGCATTTTCACTGCCAACTACTGTATATGAGTACATGTATACCCATATAGTGGTTTTGTTACTTTTTCAAGGGTGATTATCCTCGTAGAATCATTACCAAATGTTTTAATGTTAACAAAAGCACTAGCCACAGTGAGTAATCACATTATTCATCAGCAGCAATGGTAGATCACAGTTGTCTTGTACGAGTATTTTATTGAACTTGGAATGAGCCAGTAATACATTGGGACCATTTTGGAAGGACTATAAAAAAACCTCTCGGCAGCAAACAAGATAAAAATAAAATTAATTCAGCATTATAGACAATCAGGTTAGTATTATTAATAGTAAATAATGTTGAATTACTCCGTATTATCAATCTTCAAACAGTCTTAATACTAGTGTATAGACTGTCAATAGAATTTAGTCACTCGGGTGAAAATGAATGAAAAAGTTTGGAATGAATGAAGAATATACAGTTTCACAAAAGAAAAATACTAGTACATGTAATAACAGTAAAAAAATAATTAATTAAAGATTATTACACTCCATGCAATTAATATGAAACAAATGTATATCCATGAAAGTGTCAATTTCAACATATTAATTTACATGATATTACTGCTGATGCCATTTAAAACATTATTTGCAATGTGGACTAAACACTTGGGTACGGGAAAATAAGGGAAAACAAAAAAATAAAGATTGTTTCTTGGGCATTGGCAAATCAATCAAATCAACTACCGGTATGCAGAATAGTAGTCACTTTCAATTTACTTGCCAATAGTTTGTTTAAATTTCAAATATTTACATTATCCTTTGCTCTAGATCTACTTCACGTCTAATATTAAAACTTGAGTGATAATTTTTTTCATAATATCTTTTTTAAACAATCCATTTAGTTATAGAATTGTTTAATGAAAAAAAGTTACATCTATTTCAAAATTTTACTATCAAAACAGAATTTATTTTAAAAGATTTTTTTTTCTCCAATGCTCAAGAACCAATTATTTCACATATCTGTCCCAAATACCGTACATAATAATACCAAATTTCTGAATGGTTATTATTTGCAGAATATTTCTTAGTTCAATCACTAATACAGAGTCAAATACATAATATTTTGATAGAAAACAACTACCGTAACAACAAAACCAAGAGTAGCACAAGAAACTATCAATAAATATTCAACAGACAAGACGCATCACAATGCAGACAAAAGTTCTGAATATACACAATAGTATGATTGCACATCACATGGACGGAATAGTTCTTTGGCTAACGAAAAGATAAATAATACGTCACACACAAAACATCATGTACGCAAACGCTAATACATTTGTCAGGATACTTGGAAGGCAAGCAATGCGACACGTGACACATGACATGATGTGACGTGACGTGACAACGTGATGTGATGTAAAATATACACCATTATACCATCCTATAAACAATCACTTCAATATATTTAGAATTCATACAATGTATACTGATGTCAGTTTCCGATGCCAGAATTGGTAGTTACATAACTGGAAATATCTTTATAATTGTAATTGTAATTTAATTCACATTTTTATTAATGACAACAGTGTTGGTAAAATATATTGTTTAATTCTCATGTAACTTGCATCATCAACAGTAGTATGTTGTATTTCTACAGTTTTAGTCGCTTGGTGATGAAATGTGAAATATTTAAAGTGAATAAAAATACTGCAAATTCATAACCCATGTGATAAATGGAATTTTACCATAATTTCGGATATATTGTAAAACCAAGATAACTTAATTTATATTATTTATATAAATTATATAACATTAATGTATATATATATAATTGCTGATAATTTATGATGCAAATGTACATTACTTGCTACATAGAAAGCAAACTTGTATTGACAGGTAAATGTTCAATTATCAAATAGTAATTTCTTTTGAAATCTAAAAAAAATGAACTTACCACATGAAATTCTTTTTTTTTTAAATCTGGAATTTTGAGCACTATGGACGAGGCTTAGCTTCCAATGTTTTGGATAAGAATTGGTGGAAACTCGCTAAGAGCAACTTTCAATCAGATTCTGTATTTCGTATAATGAAATTGCAGTGCTTCCAAGAGAGGGTGATTTAATGTTTTACGTTGCAGTGGGAATCTTTCAACCGTACGTATCAAATGCTTCCAAGAAAAATGCACACAATTTAATTTCAAACAAATCCAAGTGAAATAGCAAGTACTTCTTGCAGATAGACAAGTTTGTATCTCAAGACTTAATATCTTATGAAAGTACGGGAACTGAAAAAAAAATAGAATTTAATTTTGAGAGTTTATTTACATGGATTCATGCAACAGTCCCAACCATGTCATAAATAACTTGCATAATTTCTGTACATAATATGTGATTTTGTTTGATAATATTCCTTTTCCATTATAAGGTCATTATAAGTGGAGATATTATGTTTTCAGAATATCTATACTTTGGTGAATTATGTACTTACCGTATGTACATTATTTTGTAGAATTGGTTGACATTTTGCTCGAGGTAATTATGTAAATAAATAAATGAAAATACTCATGGTATAAAAATGGTTAAAATAAGAAAAGGTAATGTAAATGTTTATAGAAATAGCAATGGTCACATAAACTTCCCACCACATGTTGGGGCTGCTCCTATTTCTAGCTGTTCCGTCTGTACTTTCTGTACTTTCTGTACAGTGTAACAGGGCGGTGTTGATAATTGGTAACTAAGCATGCGTCAGACAGAAAGTACGGACAGAACATCCCTGTTGAGTAGAGGATGACCAGTATCAATATCATATGGACCATGTCCCCCATTCCACAGCGTGATCGTATGAATCTACGACTCTCGTAGCGCTCCGACTGTTCTGTGGAACAGCGACCAGGCATTTGAATATGGACGGACATACGGTACATAAACCGTGGCACAATTCCTTACTGTTGATATGATGACCTCAATATCAGACATGTCTGGAATCATACAATCACATTTACGGTAATAATGAAGAAAATTAAAATATGTAATAATAATCCAAATTCATTTTCCATCGCCTCCGGCTAATGAACACATAAATGAATAAATTATCATAAAAGAGCTTGAAACATAATTGTAAATTAAATATACATGCAGTTTGAAATAAGACTGGACGGACTAATAACACATATATAACAAAACATGAATGAATATCACTAAATAGTTAGACAATTCAATCCATATTATATAATAAATTTCAAATTAATACTTGAAAATGTCAATCCATAAAATATGATTTATTGTTATTATTATTATTATTATTATTTCAACATGAAAACAGAAGCAACACAATCACATTTGAATTATGATGAGAGAATTGTCTAGAATATTGTCACTGAATATTAATACACAATATTACACAAAGACATTAGATCTATATTGTGATTAGTTTTACATTAAGATTCCCATTAAAATGTTGTATTGTGTTCAAATTATTGATAATAAATATATATATTTGGCATTGTCAAACTATGTCTGACCAACATTCAATACAGAGCACATGTATTCATTACTAAACAGAAGTCATAGATAGTACTACCGTAATTACAGGGATTACAATGTTTCCATTCTTTACTAAATCCCCCCAAATTCCCAATTTCTGGATAGATCTCCCCTCCCCCTTCCAAAATAAAAATCGTACTTTTAAAGAATCACTTCTTTCCAATTTCTAAATCTTCATGTATTTCTTTTTTATTTAAAAATTATTATTTTTGGATTGAAATCCCTGTACAGTATTCAGTAATTTGAAAGGAATAAATAAAACTATTTCAACATATATCACATTCCCTGTTATCCATAGATAATACTGTATTTACCTCTTTAATGCCACGACATAAGTATTGATAGTCACATCATAAATAACAGCATCATAAACAACACCTTCTAACAACAAGAATAAAGTTGAACAAACATCATCTGTAATGGCGCTTTAAAACTCTGTGATATAACATTACCGTATAATATTTTACTTTTCTTAATGCTATGAAAAACTGGAGATATTCTGTGGAGTATTGAATTTAGTTAAACAATCAGGAAGATTTTAACCTACCCTGTTTTCAACCTTCTCTCTTAACAATTAATAAACAGTGGTTATTATAGAACATTTTCTGTTGAAAAGTGTTACGTTTTGCATATTTGAAAACAGAACATATTTCATGGTTCACATGATGCATTAAAGAAACATGGACAACAAATGTGAATATTTCATCACCATCTCTATAATATAGACACATGGAATATTTGATTAAGTAGAAAATAATTGGTGGATTTCATATTAAAGGGACACAGTCAACAAATGTGAATACTTCATCACACACTATCTCTCTATATAGACACATGAAATTTTCAAAAAGAATTGGTGAATTTCGTATTAAAGGGACACCGACAACAAATGTGAATACTTAATCAGCATTTCTATTTATAGACACATGACATTTTTTATTAAGTTAAAATAATCTGTGGATTTCGTATCTTCATCATAATTTGGAATGTAACTGCTGCTGTATTTAATGTCACTCCAGTGAATTTTCTACATATTTTCCAATGAATTTTCTGCATATTTTTCCATGAATTTTCTGCATATTTTCCCATTAATTTCTGAATATTTTCCCTTCACATCCAGAATACCACTTTATCACGTCAATGGAATATATATATCTTTTTTTTTTGACACCATAAAAGATTCTCCTATCTCAAGAAGAAACCACTTTCTGGCACATCTTCCAAATAATAGATATATATTAAAGCCATAAAAATTAATAAATTTCAGATTTGAGAATTTCAGCTGGAATATAATTTTTAAAATATTCATTGGTGTTTAGCGTTGCTTTCAAGATTCTTTCACTTATATCATGGCTTGTAAGTTTAGGCCAGGAGAAACCTGCAACATCCGTAATGAATGTCGCAATATATACTTGCGTCAGAAAGGTAACTTCCGCGAACAATGATTCTGGGATAATAACAGTACTCTTTTCAATCTTGCATCAATTTGTACAGAAAAAAAGACAACACTGCACACACAATGGCTTGAAATAAATTAGTATAAATCAGAATTTAAAAAAATGACGAAATATTATTTCATGATAACGTTTTATCTTTTGGCAAGAAAAAAATCGTAGACTGTGATCCAATTGATACCCTCACTGAATGGTAAATATTTCATGAATCAACATGGAAAAAAAATCTACTACCCAGTGGACCTGAAATGAATTCATATTGTTCACCAATACTGGTGATCGAGCGTACTGACGATCAAGCGTTTACGAAACAAACGAGTCCAGTCGGCTTCGGAGAGCGTCGTTGAACTCGGACATGGGCGGAGTCTTCTGTCTCTGTCTAGTGGACACACTGTAGTAGCCGCTATCCACCAGTGTTTCCTCTATCATGCCCTGCATGTGCTCGTACGTGATCCCGACGTCGTGGTTGTCTGCCGTATAGTTACCCGTGGCTGGGAGAGAGAGAAGAAAACACCGACCAATATTAATCCTGTCAATGCTGAAGGCAACCAGAGATGTGGCTACTCCAGCAGCGAAAGGGTTAATTCTCTCAAGGTATAGACAAATTATTTTTTAACTGTCTATCATTAGTTAGTCCAACATGTGTCTGTATAACCCAGTAATGGATTTACTTGCCATGTTTCAGGGAAATCCCACCATATCCCACCATTAACTTTCAGGAAACTACTCCCCAAGTTTTTTGCCATGTTTCAGGGAATTGCTCACCATTTCAGGAAATTAATAACAAGGTTTCAGGAAACTACTCGCAAATTTCTTGCCATGTTTCAGGGAATTACTCACCATCTTTCAGAGAATTAATAAGGAAAGTACTCACCAAGTTTCTCGGCATTGAAAGGAGACGTTTCAAAGTCTGAGTTCCGTCGGCGATGCGTTTCAATCGAGCCCAGGTTCAGGTCTATTGCCTCATGAGATCCCTGCAGCAGCTGAGGAAGAAAATAATAACAAGGTTGTATCCAGTGTTCAGAAAACATGCCGTTCTGTCGATCTCACACTGAAAGGTTCATTGAAGGAATGCAAGATTTTGTTACTGACGGTTCTTTGGGCCAGGAGCTTTTCTGACCAGCATAATAACCATTTTTATGCGAGTTTTGGTGAAGGACCAGGCCCCAAGATTATGAAACTTTTCTGAGTACGATTTCATACTCAACTCAAAGTTTTGTTCATAAAATGCTATGTAAATTTTGAGCTTGAAATCATACTCAAAACGTTTCGTAATCTTAGTGATAATCAACTAGGCCTTGAGGTTATTAAACTTTTCGAGTACAATTTCATGTTCAACCTCAAATAGAAAATGAGTTTATACTTTAAAAAAATAGTTTTATAATCTCCAATATAAAATATTAGTTAGAGCATTACTCAAAACGTTTCGCAGTCTCAATTAACACTAGCCTGCTATATAGCCCGGGCCATTTCTCCCAATGCTAAAGGTATCCTAAGGGCGAGTACAATTCATAACATTTGTTATTTGTATCACTATTCGGGCTAGTAAGTTTTAACGTTTCTATTGGTGATATCTAAGTCTATTGCTCTGGTTATATTACCTTTCTGAGTTCGCTCTTCAGGTTGAGAGACGTGCTGTATGGTGAGAAGAGAGCTCGCTTGTACTGCTCTATGATACGTCTCTTGCTGTTGGGACACAGTGTTGGCGGCAGCTAGAAGAAAACGTTACGTCTTTGTCAAATATTGGCAAATATGGAGGCATTTTAAAAATGAATCTTTTTTAAAAAAAAAATGGGGATTTTCTTTTTAGTTTTTGTTTAGATTGAATTGGATTGAATCACCTATACGTAATGACACACATTTTAGAAAACTTCAATTATTATTTTAAAATTAATTAACTCTTTAATTTTAGGAAGAAATACTGCTTAATGTCTTTGAAACCTTTGCCATTCACATTTGAACGGCAGCAAAAACTCTGCTATAGTCTAATACTGTAGAGAGAAATAGCTGCTAACATACCTGGGAAATGTAAATGATTTTGTGTAAATGATGAAGCATCTGTATAATGGGGTCGTTGATTTCTCTGAGCTTGTTTGGAGATATGGTCAAGGTGGCCGTGCTCCCTGAAACAATGCAAATGATCTCACGTAAAATTACTGGGAACAATTATTAAAATAACAAGACATAAACAAACATTCAGATATATTTACTTCTTTATTAAAAATATTTATATCAAAATATGATTAAAAAAACCCATAAATATTTAATAAAATAAACATGTCAGGTAAACATATATAATTTAATATGACGGCGTTCTCGAACCTGGCCCCAAGATCGCAAAACTTTTCCCCAATACAATTTCAAGCTCAACTCAAAAGGTTTGCTCACAAATTCCCATATCAAATTTGAGCTTGAGCTAGAAATCGTATTCAAAAGGTTTTTAAATCTCGGGCCAGTTGCCTTATATATTAGTTGCTTTGATCTCTAAAGTAAACTAGAGGATCAACAGGTTGTCATTCCCAAAGTCGAAGTATTCAACTTGGAAACTGTTGTATAGTGATCCAAGAATCGAAATTAACCCTCGCCCGCTCGTCCGGGCTATTTCTCCCAATGCTAAAGGTATCCTAAGGGCGAGTAGAAATTCATAACATTTGTTATTTGTAGCGGTATCACTATTCAGGCAAGTGAGTTTTAAAGTTATAGTCTATATCACTGGTACTGATCTGCTTGGAAACTGTTTCAACTTACGACATCGCTGCTCAAGTTTGCGAGAGGTTTGAGCCAAGACCGTGTCGCTGGTGCTGTGAGATCGGAAGAATCCGGGCGCGTTGATGTCACCTCTGCCACTGTCGATGATGGGGGCTGTCGTCAGCGGCGATTGGCCGTTGCTAGGAGACGGGTCGCCAGAACTCAGGCCAGAGTCTCGACTGGTTTTGGCTGAAAACATACAACAGGGTGAGCGATTAGGGTGAGCGTGTACATTACGTGTATTCGTTGATATACAGCAGGTATGATAACGCAGGGGTCATGTCATGGACCCCAACTTCCACGGTATATCGAGGGAGCACTGTAAATACATCGAACATTAATCTCATGAATATTGCAATCTTCGTCATTCAAGAAAAATACTTACATTGGTTTGGGATGTCAAGCGTCAGCTGTGAGAACGGATCTCGCTTAGCTGCCCGACGTTTCGCGTCACGGAACAGTTTGGGGGTGCTGGGTGTTGGTTGGTGCGGGGGCAGGGACGCGTTTTTCTGCGACTTGACCCGACCTTGCGACCTCGTGCTGCCTGCGCTGCTGCCCCGACTCTCGCTACTACTGCTGGGACAACTCTCATCATCGCTGGTCCAACCTGTTGTACACACATCGTAGAAATTAGTGAAAAGGTCAGGAAAACCGAATAAAAATTAATTTATTGTGGTTTATATTTTTTACAGGACTGCTTAATTAATTCATATATTCTGATATATTTTGTTTGTCTTTTTATTATTAGTTATTTTTGGTATACATTTTTCATATATTCCGAGATATTATTATTAGTTTTTTTAATTACATTTTGTTTAAATATATTATTTTTCATATATTCCGAGATGCTTGGAATTATCACATACAAGTGAAATTGGTGTGGAAACGTCGTGGATATTGTGGTGTGTGGATATTGTGGCGTGTGGATATTGCTGTGTGTGGATATTGCTGTGGATACCCCACAGCTGTAACATACCTCTCTCAGTGCCATCTTGCTCTGCATCCTTGTTGGACTCCAACCCATCCACAAACACCCCGTCACTGCTGTCAGATTCCTAACACACAATGGGTTAAGTAAGAGGCACATCGAAGTAAGGCTTCGTTATTAAACACTCGAGTCTAGTCAGATTCTTCATGCACAAATGCATTAGCACAACATGAATAAAACAACAAGGACACAACTCGAGTGTTGATGGCATGACTGATCATTCACTCAGGGTATCCTTTCAAAAAGCTCTCTTATCCACGAAGAGACCATATAGTGCTCTCTTTGAAGTATATTAGCAATCGGCAAAGAAAGCGCTATGGCCTTGTAGTAGATAAGAGAGCTTTGTGAAAGGATAACCC
>JAUTBZ010170434.1:0-23882 GCA_032361785.1 Lepetodrilus galriftensis | reverse complement strand
TATTTATTCTTATTCCGCTTACCTATTTAGGTGGCGTGTTTTATTCCATCGACCGCCTGCCTACGTTTTGGCAAGGTATTTCTCAACTTAATCCGATTCTCTATATGGTGAATGGGTTTCGCTATGGCTTTATGGGGTCTTCTGACACTCACATCGCCATTAGCTTTGGACTGCTAATTGTAATGATTGTTATTTTATTCATCCTTTCATTGCGGTTATTAAAAACAGGCACAGGGATTAGAGATTAAGATCAATCTCATCTTTAAATAATGTATAGGTAACAACACATGAACACGAAACCATCTTTTTCCAAACTATTCTTAGCTACCCTTTTATTTTGGGGAACAAGCTCAGCTGTTTACTCGAATGAGGACAAAAGAGAGTTTGTTGAAATGCCCAAAATGATGCAACAACACCAATTGGCTAATATGCGAGATCACCTCGTAGCCATTAATGAAATCCTCTTAAATATGGGGAATGGAGATCTGGATAAAGCCTCAGAAATTGCAGAAAATCGTTTGGGCATGAGTTCCTTATCCACACATGGAGCACATCATATGGCAAAAATGATGCCTAAAGGGATGAGGGAAATAGGTACCAGCATGCACAAAGCAGCAAGCCGCTTTGCTTTAAAAGCTGAAGAAGGAGATGCAATACCAGCATATAAGGCTCTTCAAGAGGTAACTGCTGCCTGCGTTGCTTGTCATGCGGGTTATAAAACACGACACTAAATTATAGGCAGATTGTTGAGCCTGTTTAATCTATTATTATAGAGACAGCTTTAGACGTAGCGTGCTACGTCTCCACCGTTATACATATCATCACGGGGATAAATTATGGAAAATAAAACAGAAACAAATACAGAAAAAGGCTACCGTTCCATGCTGCAAACCGTCGAAGATTTAATTGGCGAGGAAGGTCGCAATATCAAAGAAGCCATCGATATTGCAGAACAGAAACTTACTGAATGGAATGAGCTTGGACGTGAGGAAATCGAGTCCATCAGCAAAGAAGTCAGGCGGGATATTGGCTCTCTGGGAGAAACGGTTGAAGAGGCGAAGGATTCCTTCCGCGATAAATGGGAGCTGGATGCGAAATATCTATCCGATAGCACTTGGGATTTGCTTGGTTCAATTGCTGATAAAACAACACTAGGCATTATCAACTTCAATCAGGAGTTACAGGGCAAACTGGAAGAAGTTAAAAAAGATTTACATCAACGTGAGCATAAAGATCATAAGTCATGGCATAGTGACCATGAAATGTGGCTTCATGATATTACGGTGTGGGAAAAAGAGCAGCAACAAACGCTACAAAAAATTAATGAAGTTCAAAGTAGCATTCTCGCTCAAGCTGCCATTATTTCAGAGCATGCCGAAGCTATTCGCGCCCATGAGTATATCGACAAAGTGCATGAGAAAGATATAACTCGTGAAGAGCAAGATCCTGACAATCATATCCTTCATGATATTAATGATGCCAATGAAGCAGCTTATGAGAATATGAAAACAAGTCACCAAGAAGAATCAGACAGGCACTTGAAATTGAAAGAAAGCCAGAGAAAAATCACTCTTCAGGTGAATAAGCTTTATAAAAATCTTAAAGAATTATAATGAGAGAAGTAGCCTCTGGGAAACAACTGAGACTGATCAAACACCTAAGGATCTGATCAGTCCCATGATAGTAAAGACGATGTAATTAAATAGCATTTTCCAACTGATGTGAGTTCACAACTTCATCAATAGGAAGTGGGCGGGATATGCCATAACCCTGACCATAATCAACACCAATTTCATTCAGCATTTCAATGATCTCAGTATTCTCAACATATTCAGCAATGACTTCTAGCCCCATAACGTGACCCACTTGATTGATCGAACGCACCATTTCCTGAGAAACATCATCACTCAGAATATCCTTCACAAACACACCATCAATTTTCAAATAATCAACAGGTAATTCTTTGAGATAAGCATAAGAGCTAATTCCCGTACCAAAATCATCAAGTGAGAAGCTACAGCCCATATCTTTAAAGGTTTTCATAAACTTCATCGCCATATCCATAGAGTCTACTGCTATAGATTCGGTAATTTCAAAACAAACCATTTTTGGATTAATCCCCATTTCCTTAAATTCCTTTAATACGAATTTAAGGAAGGAATCTTCATTCACACTTTGCCCAGATAGATTAATGGAGAAAACAGGCAGAGGATTCTTTTGCTTAATCATCTGTAAGTTTCTAAAGGCTTCATGCACAACCCATTTATCAATATCCATCATCATACCTTGCTGTTCTGCAGCAGGTAAGAACTCATCAGGTGGAATTGGATTATCATCTTCATCAAACATACGAATCAATGTTTCATAATGGAAAAATGGCATGTCATCCGAGTTAAACGCAATAGGATGAATAGGTTGAGAAACTAGCCTGAAACGATTTTCTTCCAATGCTTTCTTGATTCTTCTTACCCAAACAAGGTTGCCTTTTCTTGCCGTAATTTCTGCATCTTTAGGGTTAAATGGAACAATTCTATTCCCCCCCTTTTTGCGCGCAATACGGCTAGCCATATCAGCATCAGTTAACATGCCTACTGCATTATTTGTTGTATTCTGGCTTATTAGTAAAAGGCCAATACTAGCGGTTATTTGATGATCAACACCATTCCACTTAAACACATGCTGCTGAATCGCTTCACGCATTTGATCTATTGTTTTAAGGATCGTACTACCATCTTTTTCCCGGTATAAAATGGCAAAATCCTCACCCCCAACTCGGGCTAGTACATCATGCCGACCTAACGCATATTTTCTTAATATCGAGCTGATTTGAACAATCAAAGCATCAACCGCAGCATGGCCTGCCGTATCCGTAATATTCTTTACACGGTCAAGAGAGATATAACACAAAACATGCTTTGCAGTATGCTTACGGGCATCTGTAAGTGCATGTGTTAATTTGGTTTCAATAGACTTTCGATTGAGGACTCGCGTTAGATGATCATAGCTTTCGAGGAATGTTAGCTTAGATTCCAATAATTTACTTTCGCTGACATCCTTAATGACGAGTGCGTAGCTTTGAACAGAAGATTTTGCCGCTAGAAAGTTAATCGGGCTTACAATGAGATGTATAAACAGCTCTCTTTTATCCTGCAACACAAGATAATAATCACGCTCGACAGACGTCGTTACCGTAGAAAGAAAGTTGGTGGTTGTTTTCTTGGTTTTAGCATGCAGCAAATCATGCAACTCCCAGAAATTTTTTCCCAATACACTACGTTGCTCACATCCTAAAAGATGACCCGCACTAGCATTAATATATTGAATCATGCCTGATTCGTTTACGATAACAACGGCATCAGTAACAACCCCAAGGGATTCTTGCATACATAAACTAAATTGCTCAGACGCGCCTGATGCATTAGTTTTCTTATAATAGAAAAACGCTGCAAAAGCGATAAGCAATAATAAAATGAAACCAGCAGCAATGGTTATTGGAACAGACAAAACAAACCCCTGTGTATTGTTATTATTAGATTCAGGTCAAAAAAAGAAGAATCCTAGCATGGTAGGTTGCATATTAAGCAAACTCATTTACAAACGGTATACAGCGTTCTATATCATACTATGACGACTATCTCGCCGATAAAGCATACATAAAGTGATAAGAAACTTACTCTTTACTCTTATGATCTTTCACCAAGTTACCTAGTTTCATTAGAGCAACTTCTACATCCTCTCCCCACGGGTAAGCACAATTTAAGCGAATAAAATTCTGATATTTTTGTGACGCAGAGAATATTTGCCCTGGTGCAATGCTTATCTTTTGCTGCAATGCCTGATGGTTTAGCCTAAGTGTATTAATCTGTTCATCCAGCTCTACCCAAAGTACAAAGCCTCCTTTAGGTTGAGTGACCCGAGTAGTATCTGGAAAATATTTACCAATAGCATTGGTAAACAAGCTAATTTGCTGTGCATAACGGATCTGCAATTGCCCTAAAAAACGCTCATAACCACCCTGCTCTAGATAATCAGCCAGTGCCATTTGAGCCAGTGTAGGAGCCGCTAAATTTATGACATACTTTAAATATTCTGCGCGCTTTCTATATTGCTCTGGTGAGCACATCCAGCCGATCCTTACTCCCTGAGAGATAGTTTTGGAAAATGAAGAGCAATAAACAACTTGATCTGGCCCAAAGCTATGTAGGCTTCTTGGGCGCTCACCATTAAAAGCCAAATCACCATAAATATCATCCTCAATAAGCATGACATTTTTATCTTTGGCTAATGCCACCAATCGTTGCTTTTTTTCATCAGATAACAAACTGCCCAATGGATTACTAAAATTTGGAATAAGCACACATGCTTTCACAGGCCACTGTTCCATCGCAAGCTCTAGAGCAGCAAGGCTAATACCATCCTGAGGGTCAGTAGGAATCTCCAAAGCTTTCATACCCAAGGATTCAATCACTTGCAATAAGCCATAAAAAGTAGGCGACTCAATAGCAATCACATCCCCTGGCTGCGCTACAATTTGCAGTGCAAGCATTAATGCTTCCTGACAACCGTTGGTAATCAAAATATCCTGAAATCCAACCTTACTGCCTGAAAAATACATCCGCTTTGCAATTTGCTTTTGCAGGGCAGGCAATCCAGGTGGGAAAACATAATTTGCCGAACGACTACCATAAAATCTTGCCACTTTACTCAAGCTTTTCTGAAAGGCACGCATCGGCATAAATGACGGATCAGGAACCGCAGCACCCAGTGGTAGATAGTCTGCATGATGGGTAAGCTTGGCTAGCTGCAATACCATTTCTTGCCCAGTAACAGGCATGGGTTTAACTTCTGGGCAGGTCTTAGTGGGTGTTTCTGGCTTTTTCCAAGGGCGTTGACAAATATAGTAGCCTGAACGAGGCCTCGCTTTGATTAGCCCTTGATTCTCCAGTAATTGTTGCGCTTGCACAATCGTCGAAATACTGACGCTATACTGTTTTCCCAAGCGCCGCACACCTGGTAAACGATCCCCTGGAAGATAGATTTCGTTATCAATACTCTCCACTATTTTATGAGCAATCTTTCGGTAAAGCATCAACCACCATACAGTTATAGGCAAAAAAGGCAGTACAGTTTGCTAAACCTAACGAACTGTACCGTACAATTATTATAAACCTAAATCTGTACTGCATGGCTAGTAAATATTAAGCTAACGGCATGAATATAACGACCCC
This sequence comes from Lepetodrilus galriftensis, assembly GCA_032361785.1. Lineage (NCBI taxonomy): Eukaryota > Metazoa > Mollusca > Gastropoda > Lepetellida > Lepetodrilidae > Lepetodrilus > Lepetodrilus galriftensis. The sequence continues at coordinate 18,654 of JAUTBZ010170434.1, read as the reverse complement.
CTTTTCAATCCCTATCTTTCACGTCGATGCTTTTACTGATAAAGCTTTTTCTGGCAACCCTGCCGCTGTATGTCTGCTAGATGAAGCGGCAAATGAGAAGTGGATGCAGTCTGTGGCTGCTGAAATGAATCTAAGCGAAACCGCCTTTCTCTATCGTTATAAAGATGGCTTTAATTTACGCTGGTTTACACCGACTATTGAAGTTAATTTATGCGGACATGCCACCTTAGCTGCCGCCCATATTTTATGGCAACAAGGCTGGCTAGATAAGGAGGCTAATGCTTATTTTAATACGCATAGCGGGCAACTTGTCGCGCACTATAACAATGGCAACATCACACTTGATTTTCCTGCTGAACCTATGAAGAAAACATCAGCACCTAGCCAACTCCTCGAAGCTTTAGACCTAAGCCCCGTAGCAACAGAAGTATTCCACAATGGCACGGATTACATGGTCTATTGCAACCATGAAAACGTCATAGAGCAGTTACAACCTAACTTCCAGAAATTAGCCAATGTAGTTATGCGTGGCGTTATTGTGACCGCCGTTTCAGACACTCAAAGCTATGATTTTATTTCACGCTTCTTTGCGCCTTTGGCAGGGATTAATGAAGATTCTGTCACGGGTTCAGCTCATTGTGCATTAGCTCCTTTTTGGGCAAAAAAGCTCGGCAAAGAAAAACTTGTTGCCTATCAGGCATCACCTCGAGGAGGTGAGTTAATACTTCAATTGCAAGGAAAGCGCGTGCTGATAACAGGCAAAGCCATTACCACTTTGGGAGGAAAACTTTATGTGTAATAAAGGAATCTGCTGGATTAGCAGCATTCAGCCCATGCATTACAGATTAAAATCCCAATGGAGCTACAAGCACTAGCTGAGACTATAATAAATAGAATATGAAACTACTGCGGCTTAGGCATTTTACCGAGGGTGAATATTAATAGGAATACGGCAAGTGCAGCGGCCAATGTAATAATAATGGCTTCAACCCACAAGGCTTTCACATACTCTTTAGCTAATGATTTATTTGGAAGGTTTACTAACGTCCAGTCTGAATCCTTGATCTTTTGGCGAACAGTTATCCTGCTTTGTTCTTCTTCTGTAAGATGAATGCTGCGTTTAACTTTATCACGCGCACCCTCACGGCTAACTTCAACCAAACTAGGATCAGACTGCCGCACCAAAATGAGGCTCTGCCCAGGAACCTCATGAGACTTCAAAATATCTGCAATTTCTTGCAAATAAAAGCTACTAAAGAAAATTCGCTTATCCGTGCTTCCAAGGTATAAAGGCGTCATAATGTCATAGTGATAATGATTAGCTTGTGGATGAATAAATACCTTATTAACCACATTTTTATTACTACGCCGCCCCATCGCACTAGAAAACTGCTTCAGATCATGCTTGCACACATCACCTACCAATGACTCAATATCTTGCAATACAGGCTCAGCATTTTGATTTGTAATAGTAAAAGTATAAAAATCTGGGAACCGCTGCTGTAAGCGGTATTTTATGTTTCCACGTGTTGTTTCATCTTCTGGATAATTACTTAACTGTGAGAATAACCGAACATACTCTTCTGCAAACAAACGCACATGGCGCTTCTTGTCCATAAGGCGTAGATTGATTGCATATGCCGCTCCCTTTACAACAGACTCTTGTATAACTTTAGTATGATTTTCATACTCACGCTGACGTTGTGTGCTGTAAATAATGAGAATAATGATAGTGATGAGAATAAAGACAGCAGCTATCAAGAAGACTTCCATTCTTTTTATCATTTGCTTATAAGACCCTTAGATAGTTTTCATTACCCAGACTATAGTACAAAGTACTCATAATCCTACCCACATTATCTAGATTTTACTCCTCACAATTAAGAATGATTGCGAATACTCTCTCTATACCCTTCGAACAGCATTTCATCTAATGCTCTAAAAACCTGCATATAAAAGCCTTACTTTAACCTTTATTCTTTCTGGTCACCTGTTCTAAATACTTCAATGCACCGCCCTTTTCCACAGAAAAGCCAACCGCGTTCACAATCATTAGATCAACCAGATCAGCATGATCAACGATCCCTAAACTTAAGCATTCCCGAGATTCATTAATCATTTTTGCCAGCAGTCGCTTCTGAATATCTTTTGTATCTTTTTTCAAGGGCCATTTACCACGCAATGACTCTATTGACGAAACCACTCTCTTGCCCTTTTTATATTGATAAAAGCCTTCACCTGCATACTTTCCTTTTATCCCTTGTTCCACTTTTTGCATAAGTATTTGTGGCACATCATGCCCAAGCCTATCCGCCAGAGCTTCAGCATTTTTTAAGCACTCTTCCAGACCCAGCTCATCAATTAATTCAAATGGTGCATGGCTCATTCCAAGCTCCAACGCAGCCATATCAATATCTGCTATGGGTATCCCTGATTGATGAATAGTCAGCGCTTCGATCAGGTAAGCCATTAGTAAGCGTGTGCTTAAAAAACCTGGCACACTTTTTACCGAAACAGGCGTACGTTGAATCAAAAATGCAAAAGTAACCGCCTGATGAATAGCATCCTCGCTAGCATCACTAGACACCGCTAATTCCGCCATTGTGCTAATAAAAATAGGATTAAATATATTAAGCCCAATCAGACGTTGCGGATGCTCCATATCCTTAGAAAGCTCTTCTAGCGGAATACAGGAAGTCGTCGTAATAATGCAAGTTTTCTGTTGACAGGATTTTTCCACCTCACGCAATACCGCAAGCTTCGCATGTTTGTCTTCAGGGATAGATTCAATCACAATATCAGCATGCTTAACACCCGCATTGTGAACGTCAAGAATAATGTTATCCATCCCCTGTTGTACGGTTTCTGGATGATGAGGATATTGCTGCTGAAGGAAATCACTGACCTCGCCTAATACAGAAGCCAACGCAGCATGGCGGCCATCATAAATACTTACCTGTAACCCTTGAAACGCACAAAGCTTGGCAAGGTATTTACCTATCGTGCCGCTACCAATAATATGTACACGCTTGGGCTTGTGACTATGCCCTACCCCTTCTTCTTTATATTGTCGCTCAACGCTATGGAGCAACTGCTGTAAAAAAAGCTTATTACGAACGGGCTTTGAGGTTATCAGAGATGTTGCCGCAGTGATTTCCTCATGCTGTGCATCAACACTTGCACCATGCACCGTCCAGATATCCAGCATGGTTTGCAACACGTTTAATGCCAGCGTAGAAGGCGCTTGTATTTTCTTGCGCATGGATGCGAACGCAATAGTCATCGTAAGTGGCACAACCCTTCCCGTGAATGACTTACGTGGAAGTGAAATATTATCTTCAGGCTGATTAATCCACTGTGTTGCCAGCCATTGCGCTTTGTGTGGCGCAACCAAAACATCCACCAAGCCAACTTCTTGACTTTTTTGAACATCATAAGGCTGAGCTGATGTTACAAAAGTAATGGTGGTATCAAAATCCAGCAGCCTTACTAGCTTTGTCATACCGCCAAAGCCAATCATATAACCGTTATGCAGCGACGGATAACTAAGTTGAGTCACAGGCGTGTCAACTGCTAGTCGATAATCACAGGAAGTAATAATCTCAATCCCTGCGCCCGTACACTCACCTTCTACAAGAGCAATGGTTGGACATTCCAATCGCTCAATATGGCGGCAAAGCTGATTACCTAAACTGAAGAAGCCCATTGGTTTTTGCGAGCTATCTTCATTTGCCAATAGGGATAGGGTATCGGTCTGGATACCTGTTAGAAAAATATCAGGAAGAGCTGAGCGAATCACCAGCCCTTTTACCTTCTTCTCCTTGATACTTTCAATAACCTCTAAAAATTCATAGAGAAAAGCAGCGTGTACCTGATGACGCTCACTGTCTTTAATTTGTATGGTTAGCCAAACAATATCGTCAGCAGTTTTAGTCAGGGTAAAATATTGCAACTCACTCATTATCCACCCCCATTAATAGCGCATACTCACGACCATCAGCGGTTACAGAGGTTACAACTCCTTGGTGAGCCTTGTTACGTTTAAGTATATGAGCAAGCTGCAATACCATTCGCATCATATTAGCAGCAGGTGGATTGCCCAATGCCAATACACCACCATCTATATTTACATGGCTCAAACTCGCCAGTTTTTCATGCGCCTTACAGTGTTGCTGAATAGCTAACAAACTGACTGCCGACTGCTCATTACATTCCCAGTAATCAATATCATCAAGAGTGAGCTCAGCTGTTGCTAACAATCTACCCACTGCATTGTTAACACTTTCTTGTTCAGTATTTGTCGCATCGCTCACCGCCCATACTGAATCAGGTAATGTTGCCAGCACATTCAATTTGTATTTTTTCACGGCCTCTTCACTCGCTAGCAATAACATCGCTGCGCCTTCACTAGCCTTTGCCATACTGTCTTGAGGTAAAATCAATGGGCTCACTGAGCAATCTGAAATAGGCTTATGGTTCACCATAACTGTCTGAGGATTAACAATACCCTCATCACGATTGATCACTCTTCCATCCGTATAGAATAAAGGGCTGAGGGACGCTATCAGGTTATTTCTTTGAGCATATTGAAGGCGACGCTGACTAAGCTGAACATACTCTGCCATCCGCTTAATCGGAATTTCTAATGCTATTGCCTGTTGTTCAGCTGCTTCATAGTAGCTTTTCTGTGCAGGATACTCGGAGGCGGGTTGATTGAAGAAATCGAAGCGCTTGCTATTTATATTAAACCGCATTGCCATACTTTGCACACTAGTAAGTATGGCATCCAAAGATGTATCTTGATTTACTGAAGAATTTGACAACACATCAGCTCCGCCCACTAAAACCAGCTGTTTGCCATGTAATGTAATTTGCTGCCGTGCATAGTGCAGTGCTTGTAAACCAGATGTTTCACCTGTCTTAACAAGTGTTGTCGTTCGCTTATTGCAATGTAAACGCTGGGCAAGCTGATAGGCGATATCCTGATGGTTATCGCATAGCGTATTCGCTAAAACAATAGAGTCAACTTCAGAAGTGGGGAAAGGCTGTTGTAGCAACAAAGTCCGAGCGACGACCACAGCCATATCAAGAGCTGAATAGCACGGCTTTTCAGGAGATTGGAGAAGGAAGGGGGTTCTTGCTCCATCCACCAGATATACGGGTTTAGCTGCTGACATGGGGGTGTTGATTAGAGCTTCCGATGTGATTAAGGTAGATGAATTATAAAGGATTCATGGGTACAGTAAACAGTAATTATAAGTCAATGACTGGGTGAGGTTTGCACCCATGATAATCAGCACATCCAAGCCCATCTCTTTGATTTCGTCAAAGGTAGAATAATGACCATCAATGTGTTGCTGTTAGCTTGTTATGAGTCTGTATTAATTTTCATTTGTGGCGGGGTGAGTTCTGATAACTCAATCTCAATAGGTGGCTCTTCAATTACCTTATTTTCAAGCTCTTCAAAAGTACGATTCAAGCCCACTAACCCCACAATAATTTCTTTTTTGTCCTGCTCTGGCAGATCTGCAATCGACTCCAGAACCTTAATACGTGTTTCCTGCATAGACTCTTGCTGCTTCAGCGCATACACATGATCCTGCTCCAGCTTGATCAATTCTTTTTCTTTATTGGTTTTGCGCACTGATACAGTGTAATAGGAAAGGCTCAAGAGAAAAATGGCGCCGCTCAGCACAACCATATAGGTAATTAAAGACTGTTTAAACGCAGTATCTTTTTGCAACACAAGCATTTCTTCATGCTGCTGCGCTAACATCTGCTTTCTGGTTTCAAAGGCAATCAGGCGATCCGCCATATCTGCTTCATACACTTTGCCCTGCTTGAACATATTACTGTCTTGTTGCTTGAGCATATATTCTTTTTGTAACTTCTGTCGCTCAAGTATTTGCTCATGTGTTTGCTCGCTCGTTTGCAAATCTTTTTCATGTAGCATTTTTTGTTGTTGCATGAGATTCTGATATTCCATGCGAGAGAGCTCGATCTGCTGCTGATAGGTTAATTCAGCTTCAGTTCCTTTATTTTTAAGTTGCTCACGCATGTACTGTATCTGGAATTCCTGCTGCGTCGGCAAACCCATTCCCTGAGCCAGCCCATTTGCAGCATCTTCCGATACTGATGTCATGCCACTTTCCTGTGTTCCCGACGATGCATCATCTTTATCATCTAATGTCATAAACGATAGCGATATGACAAATAGAGCGATAATGAGTATCGCCAGCACTCCCATTACTCTCATAGTAGAATACTTAAGACGTTGATTTAAAAAAACTTGTCAACCTATCTATTAACCTCTTTTGACTCAATGTTATAAACTAGGTCATATAATGTTCATAAGTAGCTATTAAATATAAAATAACTATTTTTTAGATTATGGTTTATTTTGTTACATTTAGCAATATTTTTTGTGTAAATAATATGCTACTTAGCAATATATACCAACGTTTCAGCCTGTATAAGCTGCTTTAACTTCTTGTAATCTATAGGGCTTAACAATAAGCTGTTTTTTTGATCACTATCAAAAAAACTTCGTAAGTAGAAAAAATCACTAATAAATACTTTATCTTTTCCTTCTAATACCATCTTTTCCATAATAATAGAATCTGTCATTAACAACTGTTGATCAAGCGCTTCGCCCTCTTCCCGCGGATGCTGCATCACAGGCTTAATACGATAAACACCTTGGGGAAATGTTGAAACAGAAGCATTTAACAAGGGGTAAAAACCACCCAAAATATTATTATCACTATAAAAATAAAGTAAGCGCTGGCTTTTATCCGCAAGCATGATGCTTCCCGTAAATTCTGGAAACAATTCACGTAAGGTTTTCAGGATAACGTTAAACCTCCCCTCAATTGGCATATGACCTGCCATGTAATCTTCTAAGATTTTGTACTCAGAAGCAGAGCTTTTTTTGTCACTGGTAAGTAAAGATTTTGAAATATTCTTAACAGACACTGGCCCCTTACTACCCTTAGGCTCTTCTGAGGTAGCATCCGACATTGCATCCCCAGGTGGCAGTTCTTTAGCAATTGCTCCTCCTTGTTTTTTCTTCTTTTTACTGCTCTTTTTTCGTGTTTTATTATTGGAAATACCATCAGGCACAAATTCGCTGATGTAGTCATCAAGGTCATAACTAAATTTACTTTTATAAGGGCCAATAATCATCCATCGCTTACCCACTTTTTGTAGTTGAGTATAGCCAACAAAATACTGGTTTTTTCCGTCTACCTCAACATCGATCTCTAGCAGTGCAATGGCATGGTTTTTATCTTCAGCCTTCATCTCAATACGATGAATAAAAATTCTATCCAGATTTTCGCAATGCTCCAGCGAATAATCAGGGCGAATTTTTACAGCATCCAGACAACGCTTGTTATCCACATTGGTGTAGAACTTTTTTAGTGTTTTCTCAGCCGACAATGCATAAGCAACGTTGACAGAAAATAAAGTTAACAAAATAATGACACACTGCACAATAGTTCGTTGCAGTGAAAAATAAGAATTCTGTAAGGATGACGACGTACTAGGCACAGGTAAACAAACGTTTTCTGGCTGTCTTGGTATTGCGGTGTGTGATTCCATGCACTCTCTCTGTTCCATCATATTTTCAAGCTGGGGCTATTATAGGAAGTATTCCACCGAATAGAACGAAATAGATTGATTTTAGTTCAGTTTATTCCTATTTTATGCGCCACTGAAAACAAGGAGCAAGACGATGCCAAAAGCAGGCGATTTAAAACGCGGAATGATAGTTGAAATTAAAGGCGATCCACATGCGGTAAAAAATGTAGAATCACGCAGCCCTTCATCTCGCGGCGCATCAACGCTCTATAAGGTTCGCTTCACCAATCTGAAAACAGGTATGAAGCTGGATGAAAGCTACAAAACGGACGACATGCTTAAAGAAGCAGACTGCCAAAAAGTCCCCGTGCAATACTCCTACCTAGATGGTGACAGTTATGTATTTATGAATATGGATGACTACAGTCAATACTCAATTCACCAAGATGATCTAGAAGGTTTAACAGGCTATCTCACAGAAGGGCTTGAAGGCATTAGTGCCTTGTTAATGGATGGCGAGGTGCTTGGTATTGAATTACCTGCAACCGTTACGCTTTCTATTGTAGAAACAGCGCCGAAGATTAAAGGTGCCAGCGCCAGCAGCCGAACCAAAACGGCTCAACTCAGCACAGGGCTTGAAATACAAGTACCTGAATATCTGGATACGGGGGAAACGCTGAAGATAAATACACAAACAGGAAAATACATGTCTCGTGAATGAGTGTTATTCACACAAATCATGGTTGATAGTAAAAAAGCAGACTATATTAAGTGAGCACAGCTTGTGCAGCAGCTCGCATTGGATCTCCCTATGACCCTAAGCGGCTGTCACTTAAACTCTAAGGAAAGAGATTATAATGATTAAAAAGCTAACAAAAATAAGCCTAGCCCTCGCTATCACTACATTAACGTTCTCATCCACTGCACTTGCCGCAGACGATGGTGAAGCACTATACACGGCCAAGGCATGCCAGACTTGCCACGGAACAGATGCCAATACCCCCACTGTTGCTACTTATCCAAAGCTAGCGGGTCAAAATGAAGAATACTTGCTCGCGCAAATGAAAGACATCAAAAGCGGCGCTCGTAACAACGGGCAAACCGCAGCGATGAAAGCCATTATTGCTAGCGTCACCGATGAAGAAATGGCCTCTATTTCAAAATACATTGCTGGATTAGGTGCAGAAGAAAAACCTACTGATGATGCCAAGCCAGCAGAAGCGGCAGAAGAAAAGCCTGCTGATGATGCCAAGCCAGCAGAGGCGACAGAAGAAAAGCCTGCTGAAGATGCCAAGCCAGCAGAGGCGACAGAAGAAAAGCCTGCTGAAGATGCAAAACCAGTAGAAGCCACAACGGAAGAAAAACCAGCCGAGGCAAAATAACCGTAGGGGCGCACCCGCATGTGCGCCCTTTCTCTGTATAAAGAGAGATTGGATTACAACAATCAGGGTAGACACACTGATCTACCCCAACGCTACGATTTCACATATTTCCTAAACAACAGATTCATCTCCTCATACTCCGCCGATGGCGCATACAAAGCATTACCGCTATTAGAAAGACGCTCAATCTCCTCCGTTATATACTGATTAATACTCTCCACAGAATCTGCAAGATTCGCCTCAAATCCCGCTTTCTTCTGCTCAATCAACGCTGCAATATCCTGTTTTAGCTGGCCTTCAGGTATCAACTCATCCACCATCACATCAAACTCAATAGGCACAATCCCCAAATCAAGCTCCAACCAGCGCATGGCCAGCAAAGGTCGCAAGACATAAAAATACTTCTTTATCTTCACCTGATCACCGCGCAAATACTCACGATAATTCCCCTTAGCCATATGCAAATAATGATAGAAACATGCCTTGGGAGAATAATACTCCAGCATTAACTGCTTCATCTCTTTAGCAAACTCATCATCCTGTCGATACACAATAGAAGACGTTAACCACTCCATCAGCGCAGGGTTAGATTTCTTCATCAACTTTAATGATTTACGCAAATCCCAGCCATTAATATCAAAGACGGGATCAATGGGAATTTCAATCACATCACGCTTGCTATCGACATTAACGCTCAGATACCAATCACGCTGATGCACATAAATAAAGCGCACATCATAATCACTATCTTGAGACTCAAACCCCCACGCACGGCTGCCCGATTCACAGGCATACAATATCTTCACCTGATGATCTTTTTCTACTTGATCCAGCTTATGCTGAATTTCTGCTTGTATGTTCATTGGTTTCACCCTGTTCTATGTATTTTACCGCCACACTCTCGGTCAACCACACCCCATTTTCTGAAAGATAGAATGCAATACCCGCCTCATGCATTTCTTTTGCCTTAATCTGCAACACCACAGGAAAACCATGCCGCGTGCCTACACTGATTGCCGTCTTCTCATCAACCGAGAGATGCACATGATGCCGTCCTCGCTTATTCAATCCGCCCTGCATAATGGATTTTAGAAAGCGACTAGCAGTGCCGTGATATAACGTTTCTGGTGGCTCGACTTGTTTTAATTGTAAATCCAGCTTTAATGAATGACCTTGATTCGCACAGATACGCGTTTGATCTTCATTGAAGCGAAAACGTTGTTTATCGCTTTCTGCAACGATAGTTTGCAGCTCTTCAAGGCTCATGCCTTTGCCGTGTTGCTCTAGTTTCTCAAGCAACTCGCTTACCTCTGCCCAGCCTGAATCATTGAGTGTTAAACCGATAGCTTTGGGCTTGTGACGAAGCAAGAGACTGAGGAATTTACTTCTACGTATTTTTTGTTTGTTATTCATTATAATAATCCTTTTTATAAATGGGACGCTGGAGCGTCCAGAATATGCATTACTGCGCTGGAGCACAGTAACGAGAAGTTCACTTACTCTCAGCAAACCCTACTCGTTACCACGCTCCAGCGCGGTAATGCATACCTAGGCGCTCCAGCGCCGCGATCAACTACAGCTCATCAAAAAATCCCATTCAATATCAAGCGAAGAAATACAATCAACACTCATATCAAAACAATAAGAAAAAATCATGCCTCGCAGCCGATATAAAATCTACGATCCACAAGACATTCACTTCCTAACCCACACCGTCCTCAACTGGACACCTATCTTCACCCGCCCTGAAACCGTCAATATCATTATTAATTCACTGCATTATTTACAGCAGCATCATCAAATGAAACTCTACGGCTACGTGATTCTTGAAAACCACATGCACTGGGTTGCCAAAAGTGAAGACCTGCCTAAAGACCTCTTACGCTTTAAATCCTTCACTGCAAAAATGATCATTCGCCATTTACAAAACCAAGGTCAGACAAAGGTTCTCAAACAGCTATCCTTTTATAAAAAGGCACATAAGTCAGATCGCCACCATCAATTTTGGGAAGATGGATCACACCCTCAACAAATTCAGGGTGAAGAAATGTTGCGACAGAAGCTTGAATATATTCATCAGAATCCTGTTAAACGCGGATATGTAGATGAAGATATTCACTGGCGGTATTCCAGTGCACGTAATTATGCAGGCAAAGATGGGTTAATTGATATTCATACTACATGGTAGGTCGGGACGCTGGAGCGTCCAGAATATTCATTACTGCGCTGGAGCACAGTAACGAGAAGCTCACTTACTCTCAGCAAACTCTACTCGTTACCACGTTCCAGCGTGGTAATGCATACCTAGGCGCTCCAGCGCCGCGATCAAACTACTTATCCGTCAATTTCACCATATCATTCATCACGCCATCCAGGCCGCCATAAACATTCAGTGTATTCACGCCTCCCACCACTCTTTCCAACACTTCCATTTCTTTCAAACGAAGCAACGTTGGGTTTCCTTCCATCACCTTAGCGGTGTTATGCAAAGAACGAGTCGCCTGAGTTTCTTCACGACGACGAATAAGATTCGCTTCCGCAACCTTCTGCGCTTCAACCACCTGAGCCAGAATTTCCTTCATTTCACCTGGCAGGATAATGTCTTTCACGCCTGTTGTTTTCAGCTCTAGCCCGAAAGCCAGCGCCTTTTCAGCAACCATGTCCATCACATCCTGATTCAGCAAATTCTTGTCTTCAAGCAATTCATCCAGCGTACGAGTACTCACTACAGCGCGCAATGCCAGTTGTAGCTCACGGTAGAGGTAATCCTGATGATCCGCCAGCTCTTGTACCACCTTCTCTGCATCAGCAATTTGCCATGTCGCAGAAAGATTGAGACGCAAGCTCACGCGATCCTTGGTCAAGATCTCCTGTCCGTTCACCTCCATGTTCTGCAAACGCATATCCAGCTGCTTGACCACCACTTTGCGGTTAAACATCCACCACGCATGGGTTCCAGCTGCTAGCATTTGCTGCATCTTGCCATCAATCAACAAGAAGCCAACATGCTTTTCAGCAATTTCCGTGTTGTACACAAAGTCTCTTACCGCTGTTTGTAGCAATGGCTCACGTGGCAAACGCAGCTGTCTGGCTAGTGCCTTATCAATGTCTTGCTCAACTTCATCATTAAGCGGCAACTTCTGCACACTAATCAAACCCTTGCTTTGCCAGTACACACCCTGCTTTCCAGGTGGCAAAAGATCACGCAGCACACGGTTTTCGTACACCAATCCCACCTCATTATCACTGGTTTCCCAACGCATAATATGATCAGCAAAAAGCGCTTCATGCTGGGCTGCAAGCTGCAACACCTGCGTATTTGTACCCATGTAAAGCGCATCATCAATATGAATCACCTCGGTACGCAAACGTCCCGCCTGATTCCAGAAGCGGTAATGACCACTGCCCAAAACCTGCACAAGCTGCTTATCTCTAAACAACAGCGCGCGCTTATCTGCCGCCAGCGTGACAACCATTGTCATGGCAGAAAAATCCGCCAAGTTGCTACCGATACGCATCGCATTATCAACCTGCTCAGAAAGCAAAGGTTGGGTTGCCACATCCAGCTTTTCGACTTTCAGGTTTGGCAACGCCTTCCAAAAAGCCACATGGCTAGATTCAGGCACGATGCTTTGCAACATACCATCCTGATAAACCAGTGCGATTTCACCTTCCTGCGTGACCACACTTTGCAAATGCTGGTCGAAACGCTCTGGGTATAGCTCCATCAATAGCTTGAGATTGTCATCAACTTCAATGCCATCACGATCCGTTACATCGTATTTATCAACACTAATGTTCTTATTCAAACCCCAAAAACGGTAAGTACCTGTGCCGAGGATTTTTTGAAACTGCTGATCTTTAAACACCAATGCTCTTTGAGAGTCAGAAAGTGTAACTTGTTGAGTAATGAACATACTTTTCTCCTTGCTAAGAAAGCTATTTAGCTCTCTTTTATAAATTAGGTAGAGCAACCTTCACGCTTGCCACTGGCTACAGGTTTGTACCTGATGGAAGTGAATAAATTCGGTGGTGATCAGTGAGCTTAAACATCAGCTTTAATCAACATACTCATTACTCACCTGCATCTGGCAAACCCACCCGCAGAGAGCTACAAACGCTGGTTTTACTGCTTGCTCGCCCTGCTTTATTCGTTGCTCTGCAATAAAAACCACTTACTGCATCACCCCAAATGCCACAGGGAAAACAGGCACCGCCACCTGAAGATTGCTCTGTTAGGATAAGTAAACACCTTCCCAGGCTGTCCACGATTTATAGAGCCGGACATCACTCTCCTGTTGGTCATTAAAGACCTGTTTCACCGATTGGATTCGAACCAATTACATATAGATTAGCAGTCTATTGCTCTACCAATTGAGCTACAGTTGGTGCCTTATGCCAGAGTCGAACTGGCTAACGATTTACGCTGCATCCTACGCATGCATTAAGGCTCTTCTGATTTTCAAGATCAGATGTTTGACTTGCACCATTCTCGATAGGTACGTGAATAGATCAGAGATCATCACGCCAGACAGGCTTCAAGAACCTGTTATTGCTAATCGTATGAATGTTGCTGTCGAACTCGTTTTACCGCAAGGGCGCACACACGGGTGCGCCCCTACGTGGTTAATTAAAATCGCAACGCTGGAGCACGGTAATGAGAATACAACCCCACCCCAGCCCTCCCCTTCGCAGGGGAGGGAGCTTTATCTCGTTACCACGCTCCAGCGTGGTAATGCATACTTGGGCGCTCCTGCGCCCCGAAAAGTACACTACCCCTTCACACAAACAACCTGCTTAAGAGTATGAACAATTTCCACCAAATCCTTCTGCGCTTCCATCACCTTCTCAATAGGCTTATAAGCCGATGGCGTCTCATCAATCACGCTCTCATCCTTACGGCATTCCACACCTTCCGTTGCCTTCACATGCTCCGCAAGGCTCACCACCTTCTTCGCCTGAGTACGCGACATCACACGCCCCGCACCATGACTACAGCTACAAAAGCTATCTTCATTACCCAGCCCGCGAACAATGAATGACTTCGCCCCCATGCTTCCAGGAATAATTCCCATCTCGCCTTTACGTGCACGCACCGCTCCCTTTCGAGTCACCCAGACATTCTTATCAAAGTGATTCTCACGACTAATGTAATTATGATGACAGTTCACCGCCTCCACCTCCGAATCAAACGGGATACCCATTTCATCCATCAATGCCTGCAAAGCGCGCTGCATCATTACTTCACGATTCACACGGGCAAAATCCTGCGCCCACGCCACCGACATCGTATACTCACGAAACATCGCTGAATCCTCAGGGATATACGCCAAATCTTTATCAGGCAATTGGATAAAATAACGCTCCATATCCTTCTTCGCTTGCTCTATAAAATACGTTCCAATGCGGTTACCCACACCACGCGATCCGCTATGCAGCATGATCCACACGTCATCCGCTTCATCCAGACACACCTCAACAAAATGGTTACCTGTTCCAAGCGTTCCCAAATGCGCGATGTTATTCGTATTCTTCAAAACACGATGCTTTTCCTTCATGATTTCAAACTGTTCATGCAACGGTTTCCACGCTAGTTCGACATCTTTCGGAATATCTCCCCAGCTTCCTTTATCACGACCGCCTCGGCTACGAGATCGTCCGTGTGGAATTGAGCGTTCAATACGGCTACGCAAAGACGCCAAATCATCAGGTAGCTGACTGGCTTTCAGGCTGGTTTTCACTGCCATCATTCCACACCCCAAATCAACGCCCACCGCAGCAGGAATAATCGCACCCGTGGTTGGAATCACGCTTCCAATCGTTGCACCCTTCCCCAAATGCACATCAGGCATCGCCGCAATCCACTTATGAATAAACGGCATGGAAGCCATATTTCTAAGCTGCTGCTTTGAGTTCTCATCAAAAGAAACACCACGTGTCCATGTTTTAACGGGGAAATGACCTTCGCTATGTAGAACGTCATAATGTGTTGATGTTGCCATGATGTTTCTCCTGTTTTATTTATGATGTGAATATCATTGCAATGGGCGTGCCAAACTTTTTTAAAGTGACAATAAATTTTGTAAACTATTGTTTTAATACAATTATAATATTATTAAGCCAATACCTCCTTATTCCTCTATAATTCCTACTACCCACAATTAATATCTAATTAGATAGCAAGTTATCCATATGAATAATGTAATGATAGGCATCCTTGGCGCACGCCTTGATCATGGCGGTTTTGGCAAACGACGCTGGAATCGCTGGCGACCTAACTTCTCCATGCTCGTACAAACGGATATTCAGATTGATGAACTCATCCTTATTCATCATAAGCACGAACAAGAGCTTGCCGAGCTAACCGTAAAAGACATGCAGGAAGTCGCGCCACAAACGCAGATCAAAACCTACGAAGTCGATTACGATAACCCTTGGGATTTTGAACAGGTCTACACCCAGCTCCACGATTTCACGCGCCAGCAACATTTCGATGCCGAAAAAAATAACTACTTTGTTCACATCACCACAGGCACGCACGTCGTTCAAATCTGTATGTACCTGCTGACCGAAGCGAACTACATTCCTGGCAAACTGCTACAAACCTCCCCCGACCCTGATAACAAGGTGAAGGGTAAATACCAGATAATTGACCTTGATCTATCCCGTTACGATCTCATCGCCTCACGCTTTGCACATGAAACCCGCGAAGGTGTGGAATATTTAAAAGATGGCATTAACACCCGCAGCAAAACCTTTAACTCCCTGATTCAACAAGTGGAGCAAGTCTCCATTCGCTCCACCGAGCCTATTTTGCTCACAGGGCCAACAGGCGTAGGAAAATCCCGCCTTGCCAAACGAATTTACGAGCTGAAAAAGCAACGCGGCAATATGCGCGGCAGATTGGTAGAAGTAAACTGCGCCACCCTGCGCGGCGACAACGCCATGTCCGCCATGTTTGGACATATCAAAGGCTCCTACACAGGCGCGACCAGTGACCGCTCTGGCTTATTAATGGAAGCGGATCAAGGCTTATTGTTTCTGGATGAAATTGGCGAACTAGGGCTTGATGAACAAGCCATGCTGTTACGTGCTATTGAAGACAAAACCTTTATGCCCTTTGGCTCAGACAAGGAAAGGCAAAGTGATTTTGAGCTAATTGCAGGTACTAACCGCAATCTGTTTGAACAAGTACAAAAAGGCAAATTTCGCGAAGATCTTCTCGCCCGTATTAATCTATGGACGTATGAAATGCCGTCGCTGAAAGACCGCATTGAAGACCTCGCCCCCAATATCGAGCATGAACTAGAGCAATACACGCAAAAGGCGGGCTATAAAGTGAGCTTTAATAAAAGTGCAAAAGAAAGCTATCTCAGCTTTGCTCACTCACCACAAGCACTTTGGAAGGCGAACTTTCGTGATCTGAATTCCAGTATTACGCGCATGGCAACGCTATCCAGTGGTGGGCGGATTAATGAAGAAATTGTTAGCAAAGAAATTCAACGCTTAACGTATGACTGGAAAAGCTTTCAGAAAAGTAATGAGAGTGAAGGCTCAAGTGACCTGCTTAATGAAGTGCTGGGGGAAGAAGCTGTTAGCGAGATTGATTTATTTGATCAAGTGCAGCTGAGCAATGTCATTCGTATTTGTCAGGCTAGTAGCAGTATGGCTGAGGCTGGGCGTACGTTGTTTAATGTCAGCCGCACCAGTAAAGCGAATGCAAATGATAGCCATCGGATTCGGCAGTATTTGCAGAAGTTTGGGTTGGAGTTTAAGGAGTTAAAGAGCCTAGTTTAGTGGGTTAGGACGCTAAAGATAAAACACCTCCCTATGCGAAGGAGAGGATGGGAGGGGTTGTTTACTGCCTATTACAAGCCACCAGCATCTTGAGATCTTAAACCCCACATAACCTCAACATTATCAGCCTTAATTAAGCCTGTAAAACAGGATGGTCTTGCAGAGCATTAGCTTTGTTAATAAACTTCTTATCAAATGTATACAAACATTCCTGCTTTTGGCTTTGCGCTAAATGAAGCGCATCCGCAAAGTCCATTCCTTTTCTATGCCACTCTATTGCCTGTGCTATCAAGTTCGCATTCGACAAGTACACATTCGACAACCCAAAAAGCTTGCTAAATGCTTTTGTAATACTTATAGGCTCAAAATCATAAGCATAACGAAGTACCCATTCTGTTTCTAAAATAACGGTATCGGGGATAAATATATCCTGACTCTTAAACAAATTAAGTGCTTGCTTAAACTGCGCTTCATCATCTTGTGTAAGAAAGCGCACTATTACATTGGTATCAATCGCTACCATGAAAACGCTCCAGCGTTGCTTTCTTAATGGCTTCTTCCATTTCTTCAAGTGTTTTTGCTTTACCCGAATACTTTAAGCAGGAAGCAACATCATCAATGCTCGTTTCTTGAAAAGGTGTTTTTGGCTTTAGTAAAATACCGTCTCCAATATCTATAACTATAAGATCTTGCCCAGCTTCCCACTGATGCGACTCCCGTATTGGCTTAGGTATAATTACCTGTCCTTTGCTAGAAAGTTTTGTGGTATTCATCGTAGAGAAACCTTAAAGTAAGATATAAGTAAGACGAGTATAGTAAGAAATTCATAATTTTGTCAACAGACCAACGACTAATATGACATATGGAATACGCCTGCATTAGCTTTTAATAGTTTCTATCTCCCCTCTTTTCCCTACATCTTTTCAACAACAAATCTAGCCTGACCGTTTATCCATCACCTATGCCTAAAAATAAGCCATTATGCAATAATTAATCAAATATGGGGAATATAAGGGCAGCTCATTTTTTTATTCTTGGGCTTTTTTCTTCATTGGCTTGCTAGCCTTGCATTTTCCTTACATGCAAAGGGCTTATCACAATTAAATAAATTACTGTAATCATTACAGAAAAAATAATAAGAAAGAGGAATCACAATGTCGCAGAAGTTAACGCAGCGCCTTGCGGGTAAAGCAAAGGCTCTATTACTACTTATGGCGTTAGGAGCAAATGCTCCCGCACTTGCCGAAACACTTAGTCTGGTTACTTATTATGGAAAAACGGGTGGCATCGTTGGAGACCTGAATAAGATCACCGATAAGGTTAATGGTATCTCCATTTGCCCTTCTGCAAATACCAATGTTAACAGCATTCCTGGCTGTGATTTTTCTGATGACCCAGGTTATGAAAAGAACTCGGTTAATGATCCTACTGATGATACATATTCTGGCGATTTGATCGTTAGGAATAATGACCAGTTTGAAGTCTTCGCAGGCTGGAGTATGACTAATGGCAACGAGCCAGTCACACTGACCGCCGTGCTTCCTGATAATACGTTGCGCTGGGGGGAGTTACCTTCTTCGTGTAAAGCAGGTTCGTCAATTTCTACGGATGGTTTAACACTGGTATGCGTGCGTTCTGATTATTCTACAGCGACGGCATACAGTGAAGATTTGCCGATGAATGTAGTGGTTAAGGGTGGTGCGCCCAATGGTCATAAACCCGGCGATATTACAATCACGGCATCATCAGCTAATGCGGCACAAAAATCAGATGCAGCAGGTCGCTCAATTATTACCACAGCAACACCGCGCTGGAACCTTCAGAAAAGTGCTTACACTTATAGTTATGGTCAAAACTTTAACGGTAAGACTGGAACCATTATTGAGTATAAATA
>JAUTBZ010170423.1:0-10369 GCA_032361785.1 Lepetodrilus galriftensis | reverse complement strand
TGAACATTTCATTACAATTAATTTACTCAGTTTTGAGAAATACCACTTTATGTGTTCGTGTTTTAATGTGTTCCATAGGAATATCAGTATCGTTCCCTTATTTTCTGACGGTAGTATTGTTCAGACATTTAAATTCTGGTCGGATGCGGCTAACATCGAATATCCGATAGTCAATGGGACAGTCTAAAAGATACATACCATATTCGACGTATTAAACGTCCTGCTCCAATAAACGCCACCCTTAACTATTTTAATAAAAAATTATAGGTTTAATTTAAAGTTAATTTATTAATATCTTGATAATGTTTTTCTTCCTTTTTCTTTTCTTTTAGACTGTCCCATTGTCATTATAGTGTAACTGCTCACGTACAGCTGCATCAATATTAAACTTAATATATTGGCTGTATCCTGATTATTTTCACAGGAATAGAAACTTTCGTGATATTCATTGAAATCCATCGGTTTCTAAAGTAGCAGGATCGTTTTTGGATGTATTATTTTACTTTTAAAATATTTGTTCCTCTGTTCTACCATTGACATGATTAATTAAGGATTGATTGCAAACAAAATAAATATGAGTTATTTAACATGAAAATCATAATACTTATGCAAACTATGAATCAAACTCTCTATGAATCTGTGAACCCTGGCTACTCGAATGAAAATATGATTGGATATTTCGATATTCATACCAATTAATATCATTCATACAATGAATATAATTCATGTTTAAATTCTAACGATGATAAGTATTCCCCCAGCTGGCAACATGTAACAGTGGAATAGCTTACTGGTTTTCACCCAATCTCGAGGAGTTATCGTCCTTGGTCTTATCAGTACCAGCCAGTGTTTGCATGTTTACTGCTTCAATCAGTGCTAATGTTGATGCAGGTTTTTGCCTGCCCTAAACTGAGAAGCTACTATTGTATATAAGTGAAATAATCTTGAAAGTGGCTCTGAACCCCAATAAAACAATAGAGAAAAAAACGTACACAGTCTCCTATGATTTCCTTATTTCTGCAGTAAATTTGTCTAACCTAAAATGTGTGCTTACAGTTACAGTGAAACTTTCCTGGGTTTGAGACTTCACACATCAATCTTGACTAAGGGTAAAGCGAGGACCGTGAAATGAATCGTAACGTCCCTGCCGGTGCTGTGCCGTACAGGATGGCCTCTTCCCAGGCCATGTACGCGTCTCCTTCCCCGTCGTCGGTTCTCGTTCGGCGACAGATGCCGATTGTGACGGACATCGCATCGCGTTCAACGCTGTACAGACAACATCCTGCCGTGGCAGCGTACTGTGCACCCGCCGTCCGAGCGTCGTTCGGCGGCGTCATGAAGAGGACATCCAGACCTCTTCCATACAAACTCTCTTCACGCGGCTGTGAAAGCACTGCTTTGGCAATACGAGATTACCAGCACGGAAGCGTCAGTCGTCCTCCGGTTCTCACTCCTGTGGTCAGACGCGAGCCTGAAAGGGCCCACTCCAGTATGGGACAGGTACAAGGCATATCGAGCGCAGCGATCGGGAGAGAAAAGTATCCTTTCATGGCGTCTAGCGACATTATCAAGAAAGAGGATATGTTGTACATGATGACAAATGATGCTAGGAAGCAGAAGTTGGCCTACTCGGCATCCAGTAACATGAGAACAGAAAAGTCGGCCTACTCGGCACCCAGTAACATGAGAACAGAAAAGTCTGCCTACTCAGCACCCACGAGAACAGAAAAGTCTGCCTACTTTGCTGCAAGTGATGCCAACAAGAGAGAGAAGCCTACATACCTAGCACACACTGATTCAACCAGGAGAGAAAAAGCTGCCTACTTGTCTCCAAACGACGCTAGTAAAACAGATACTGTGAAGTACATGGCAGCAGACACCATGAGCAGGAGGAAGACATATACGTCACCAAGCGACACGAGCAGAAGAGAGAAAACCTACCCAAGTGAAACTAGCAGAAAACCCAAAACATTCATGGCCGTTAGAAATGATACACCACAAAAGAAGACCCCAGTTATATTGGGCAGCAAATTCCGGTATAAGGGAACAAAGATGCTACAGGATTTGTATGTCGTTGATTCAATTGACCAGTCTCCGGCCAGTGGTGGGAAGAAGATAATCGCCAGTGAAGTGAAACCGAAAAAGCCGGACTCGCCACCATCTGGTAACATCGATGTTCCTCACTTTCTACAGTACGATGGCAGAAGTCAGTGGTCAGCATTCCACATGAAATTTCAGATCTACGCTCGTCGTCAATATTGGAAAGGGAGCGAACTCTTGGACAGACTTTGCTTTTGTTTAACAGGTGCAGCTAGTGAATATTTTGCAAGCTGCTTGGAGAAAATTCCTCGTATTGCCTACAAGGACCTGGTTGAGAAATTCAAGAGCAAATTTGACAAAGAAGTCAAAAAGGAGAAAGCGAAGAAGAAACCCAGGCATTCAAAGAGCAGGTTGCCGTCGGGTTTATACAAAGATGAGGGTAATAAAAAGCAGGCTTCACAGAGATGTGCACAGCTGGAACCATCACAGTATGGTAAGAGAAGAGAGCCTGGTCTCGAGTCAGAACCTGTCAATCACTCCCGTTTGGAGGAGCGGTCGCGTTTAAGCTCAGCTGGAGGACATGATGGACACTATCCGAGAAAAGTCACATCATCTAGGACGTATACCTCAGCTTCACAGTTTGTCGACAGCCAGCCTCGGACATGGAAGTTCCCGAAAGATCAAACAGCATTTGCCGATGACGATGCTGAAGGTAGATACCCAGTCATAGCAAGGTCTCGTGATGACATAAACCCAGGCAAAGGAAGGTCTCGTGAAGATGTGCACCCAAACATAGGAAGGTCTCGTGATGCCATACAACGCAACATAGGACGGTCTCGTGATGACATACACCAAGACAGAGGAAGGTCTCGTGAAGATGTGCACGCACACATAGGAAGGTCTCGTGATGACATACAACCAAACATAGGAAGGTCTCGTGATGACATACACCAAGGCATAGGAAGGTCTCGTGATGACATACGCCAAGGCATAGGAAGGTCTCGTGATGACATACAACCAAACATAGGAAGGTCGCGTGATGACATACAACCAAACATAGGAAGGTCGCGTGATGACATACACCAAGACATAGGAAGGT
The DNA here is from genome assembly GCA_032361785.1 of Lepetodrilus galriftensis. Classification (NCBI taxonomy): domain Eukaryota; kingdom Metazoa; phylum Mollusca; class Gastropoda; order Lepetellida; family Lepetodrilidae; genus Lepetodrilus; species Lepetodrilus galriftensis. The sequence goes on along the minus strand of JAUTBZ010170423.1, from coordinate 7,230 downwards.
CTCGTAATGAAATACATCATTCTGCAAGATCTGGATACAATAGATCCTCTTCATCTGGTGTGGAGAGACTGCGGTCTACAGAATGGATGTCCTATGGAGATAATGATGATCCAAGTAGTTGGAAAGTTGGAGAAGAGCAGAGTCCTCATCTTTACCATGAGCGGTCTGGGTTGAATTACTGTACACCACCAGAAGAGAATACTGTTGCCAGTTTGCCACAGGGTAGAAAGCGGTCCTATTCTCCTAAATCCTACAAAGGACATCGTGGCTCTCGTTCAGTTTCCGGGCATAGGCACAGTGAAGAACGTGGCAGGTCTTGCGAGAAGAAATCCTCCCAAGGGATAGTCCAGGACAGACGTGAACCCCTATACGCAGTGCCTCGCAGGTCTTGGTCGCCAGAAGCCAGGGAAAGAGACGAGCATCTCGGAAGGAGGACCGGAAGCGTGGACAGAGAGTACACGAGGCAGATGTCTGAACATTACGCAGGACAATACAGTGAGAGAAGTAACACTACAATCCCAAAGGACGGAAGGTCTCATTCTGCTGGATGCTTTGACAGGACGGAGAATCCGACTCTAGGGGAGTACCGTGTACATGAACTGGATCCGGGCGGTAGACACCACACACATGCAAGTCCTCGTAGAGATACTCAGTCACATGTAGCGTTTAGATCTAACGACGGAGCATCAGGTTCTCGGGCATCTGGGAGATCTTCACATACAGCTAGCGCATCTGCCGAATTGTGGGAAAGAATTGGACTAAAACGATCAGCTAGACAATCAAAGCGAGACCAGTTGCTGAATAAGTCACGTGCTCGTCCTAGTGGTGTGTCCGATGCCAGGGCCCAACTCAAGGCAGGCAGATCTACGGGTCCTCGTCGCACGGAGAAGAAATTTAAAGCATCGGTGAACAAGGCAAAGAGAGTTGCCAACAAATACGCATCGCTGGACACTGCAAGAAGGGAAAGGGTTAACTTGAAGAGAGTCGTTCATGGACAAACCAGATCACATATGGACCAGGATGGAGTCAATGTGCAATCAAAGGCATCTAACAGACGATATTCATCGATGCCACAAAGGAAATATTTCAAAGGCAATGAAAGAAGAAATGATGTAAGCAGCAGCGACAGACAAACACAATACACGGCTCGTGCAAGTCCACCTCAAAATATTGTTGTAACCCTTACTAAGAAGGGACCTGCAGGTAGAAGGGGACAAACACATTCTCATTCCACAACTACATACAAGGAAAGGTTCAGCAGGAAGCATACGTTTAAAAGACCCGCGATGTCGAAGACTGGCCGTAAAGTCCCGCATAATCCACGCGTAGGATTTCTTGATAAGAAAGAGAACAAGAAGATGCAATTATGTGTAGTTGATGGCTGTGATGCCCGTATTGTGAACCTTCGAATTCACGTGATTCTGAACCACTTCCCTCAATGCTTTCATGACGATTACTTCAAAGGCAGACTTCCTCAAGTGGTGGCCTGTTTGCACTGGCTATGTGAGGAACTCCTTGGTAAGGACAGCACATTGATCAACTTGATGGACTATGTCAATGACATGGACTTGCTTGCAATGAACAATGAACTCGGGATAGCTGAACTGGAACAAGTCACGCTGATGTGCAAACCACTGTCAGTGGTTACTCTGCCGAAGTTCAACTTGAAGCCCATGAATTCCATTGCATTGCTGTGCAACTGGCGAGTTGTGGCGTCTCTAATCAACCTGCTTGAGGAGGAAGAGAAAGTACACTTCCTGAGAATGTCGAATCTGCTGCCTAGCGCAAATTTTCAAACCTCGGGAAAAGCAGCCACTGGATGCAAGTCGTCGGCTACAAGGCAAGGTAGAAAAGAAGTGGAGAGAACTCCGGTTCGTAAAGCCCCTCAGAACAGAACTCTATCTGCAGTGGCGCACAAGACCATCTATCGTATTGAGGGAGCCAGAAGGAAGCCAAATGAAGGGAAGGTCGCACGCACAACCCAAATCCAGAGTAGATCGTATGAAAGGACAAGGCAGCCTGTGTCCAGTAGCCATAGATTGAAGACAAATTGGCGCTCTGACAAACCACGTATGGGATACCTGCAGCGACGTAGAACAACAAATCGCTCTTACACTGAACAATCAATTGGCAGCAAGAAAATATCTAAAAGCTACCATGACCGCAAAAGGATGTCCGACAATTCTGCTGTGACCAAAACCTGGACTGCAAAGAAGAGGAGAGTTAGTCCAAAGCCGTCTTCGCAATCCAAATCCAATCGATCCCGAAGTCCTAAAGAGAATTCACGAAAACTCGGAAAAATTGAATCGGAAGGGATTGACCTTTCTGAATATCAAGTCATTGATGATGTTGATGACACAAGTCAACCTGGTACCAGTGTGGCATGCATGAAGACACCCACTCGTGAGAAGGCTGTTGCTGTGACCAAAAGCAAAGACAAGACTCGTGATCACAAGATCCAAAGTACCCAAGCACGACGCTCAATGAGAGATAGGGACAGAACCACAACCAGTAGGCAACAACGTCTCCCGTCATCTGCTGGGAAATACCAGAAGGATCAGAAGGATGGAGACTCATTTGTTGTATTGGACGAAGCAGTTGAAGATGAAGATCCAACACATGCTGTTGCTGGTGGAAGTGGTGAACACGTTGAAGATTCATCTTTCGTAGTGGTGGACGATGTAACCTCGGATGTTATGGACATGTCTGAGTTCAGTGTTGTGGATGAAGTTGAAAAGGTTCCTTCTGTTCCTTCACCTAATGGATATGATGACTTTTCTCAGTTCAGTGTTGTAGATGAAGCTTAAAACACTTTCCTACCAAAAGTATCTTAATGTACATGAATCAGAAGATTTAATTACAATGGAATTAATTGAGCAATGTGTATAAGTGACAATCTCATTACCCTGATTTCCAAATTAATAGTGATTTTTGTTTTGTACATGCGTGGTTGTTATCATAGACTTAGTTAATGTTGTCAAGAAACTGTTGTATGAATGAATTTGTATGTACTGTTGATTCATTGCAGGCGACAAGTAAGATATAGCTTGTGAATGTTGTACAACTTCTAAGGTTGTCCAATGATAGGGTAAAGTGATCTAAAGTCGACACATATTGGAAGTCGGACACTTTTGATCTATGTTTATAGAATTAACTACAACGGGAATCGAACATGTGTTGATCTTATCGAAGCTTTTAACTCATCCCTTAAACAGAGTTACCATTCTTGGTTTACTCGTATAACTTTCACTCTCTCGTTTTCACCACCAAAATGAACTCCAAATTCTGAATGCTTCCCGTTAGCTGCAGACTTCACAAGCGCGCGCCAAGTGCAGAGGGTGTCCGACTACCAATCACTTTACCCTAGATATATTGTGCAGACAATGTGACAATTCAGAATATCAATTTACATGAACAATTCATAAATGGAGATAGTAATGTTCTGAAGTGTGTATTTTCTTAGAGATTTTGGTGATGTTTAAAAGGACAAATATTGTGTGTCATAAAAGGGAAGGTGTCCTTTCTCCACAAAATTAAATGTTTCTTTGGACTGGAATACATCATGGTCAGTGTATACATCTGTGAACCCAGTATTAATGCTTACATTGATGTTTCAATGGACAGTCGGCACATTGTATTGACCTCCAGCAGTCACTCCCATGAAGGTTGCAATAGTAATCAGAAGCTTTGAAGAACTAAATTGTTATTAATTGAACCCAGAAAATAATGATATACACAACAGTTCAAAGAGACTGGTGACTCATCACACCCAAGCCAGTACAATGTTTGGACAGTTTTATATTCAGTGTTAGTTGACTGACCAATACAACCATGTATTTCCTGGCGATGTGACTGCAGTTCCATATTTGTGTTGGACCTTCACTCCACTATTCACAAGACCTGTAGTTCAATGTCTCGAGATTATGTTGAGGACATTCAATACATCTCTAGTGATGAAGAATCAGCACCATTTCTATGTACAGAAGATCCATTTAGTAAAGTTCAGAATACTGAAGATACCGACTGCTGCATATTTTAATTTACTAGAGTTCATCCATATTTCTGGACCTATTGACATATAAAAGCATGAAGATTGTTGATGCTGGAACACAAGTGAAGTCCTAAACTGCAGTATGCTGGCTCCCTACTGAAGATGGCTTATTCCACGACTAAATTGAGTCATCTGTGAGGAAAGATGCTTGCCACTACACTGGTAGACTTGAAGGAACTGGATGCACCAGCTAACAACTGAGAAAGAGGGAATTGATGCCTATTTTTCATTATGGACAACAGTGTTCCATGGAGAGATGACTCTTGCATGTCCAGTGTGCCTACACAGACTGAGAGAAGCCCCTACTGAGAAGATGTCGGTGAGCAACTTCATTGAAGTAAGGAAGACGGCAACCATCTTGGACTTGTTTTAGATGTAACAACTGATCAGTAACAAGTTTTGACCCAAAGATGTTGGCTTGCTCAAAAGTCCTGAATGAAGAGATATTCTCTACCCATCCAGAAACCAAGATTGATGAAGCCTGCCCTGAATGGAGATGTTGTCACCTCATAAATACCCAAATGCCCATCCAGAAGACGCGACCTGAGCGATGTCTGCTTGGCTAGAAGACCCAAATGGAGAGACGTCTGCCCATCCAGAAGATATGAATATATTGAGCGATGTCTGCCTAGCTAGAAGACCAGAATGGTGAGATGTCTGCCCATCCAGAAGACCTGAATTGAGCGATCTGCCTGGTTAGAAGACCCGAATGGTGAGATCCTGTTCGACCTGAAAGGTCTACCCAGCGAGAAGTCATGAATTGAGAGATGTCTGCTCAGGCAGAAGACCTGAATGGAAAGATACCAGCTGCCAAGCCAGAAATCGTGAATACAGATCTTATCTACCCAGCCAGAAATCCAGAAATGAAATATCTTATTTTTGCTGCTAGAAGACCTGAATGGAGAGATTTTGTCTATTTTGCCAGAAATCTAGATTGGAGAGATCTTGTCTGCTCTGCCAGAAGACCTGAATGGAGAGATCTTGTCTACCCACGTTCCATCTTGCTGATCAATGAAGGTTCCGTGTTGACGATCATAGAAGATAGCTACACTGAAAACCGTTGAAGATACTTTTGATACCCAGCATGCTGATCAATGAAGATATCCATGTTGCAGATCAATGAAGATATCCATGTTGCAGATCAATGAAGATATCCATGTTGCAGAAGATACCATGTTGCAGATCATTGAAGATATCCATGTTGCAGAAGTTACCATGTTGCAGATCATTGAAGATATCCATGTTGCAGATCATTGAAGATATCCATGTTGCAAATCAATGAAGATATCCATGTTGCAAATCAATGAATGAAGATATCCATGTTGCAGATCAATGAAGATCTCCATGTTGCAGATCAATGAAGATATTGAAGGCTTCATGCTAGAAGATCACTGAAGGCGTACATCTAGACTAATCATAACCAATTGTCAGATCTGAAGATGCTTGTTCAGAGGGAGAGAGTCCAGAAACCTGAAGATGAATTCAGCCTGCAACGACACTGCAAGACAAACATGAGACAGATGAACATCTGTGTGGCACGGCACCATTCTCTGACTTATACTGTGAAGGCCTTACCCTGGAAGGTGTGCAGTGTTGAGAACATCAAACCCAGGAAAGACTGCACTAGCACCTAGGTACATAAGACTATATTCATGAGGTCTCGCAATCCTTTATGTTAAGATGCATTAGACCTCGTTGTCTTTGGTCCCAGGAATATTTATCCGTACGTTGTCGTGTCTTCCTGTTTGCAAGGCGAGGTGGGGGTTGGCGAGTGGCGATGGCGTGGTCCAGCCCGACGAGGTCGAGCCTGACGAGGATGAGCCCGAAGCTGCGGGTGCTGCAGGCCGCCCGACCCAAGGTGGCGCTGGTCAAGAGGTCGATGTGCTCGTCCACATTTCTGGCCTCGGCGATATGGACATGTGTCCTCATCCTCTTCTACTACGTCTTCTCCATCGGGCTCACCTTCTACAACCAGAGGCTGATGAGGGTAATTTACTCGGGCTGTAATGTTCCACGATCAAACATGTTTTACCTGAAAGTATGTACATTTTATTGTAAATATTTATTATAAGTATTTTGGGTAACGAGCAACATTTTCTTGCATGTCATACTGGTTTTCAATACTTCTGTAGTTTTTTTGTAGTTTTTTATTTTATATTGCGATTAAAAAATAAAATAAAAAATTCAATTGTCCAAAATATCTATGTAGACAAATTAAATGTATATACTTTCAGGTAAATGTTCGACCATGAAATATGTCACCAAACCGTGAATGTATGAATATAATATATATATGCCTTTAATTTAATCTTCAGAATATACATGTACAGTGCTCCCTAGATATAACGCCCTTCGATGCACCGCGGATTAGGATACAACGCGGGGTCCAATGTGGACCCCATTTAAAAAATTAAAAAATACAATTAAAACAAATATTTGTTTTCCAATTATATTTGTTAATATAACGCGGGTATTATACCGCGGGTGTCATGGACCCTAACTTCAGCATTATATCTAGGGAGCACTGTATATATTTTGGATTAATATTGCAATACTGTTGTATAATGTTCAACTGTTATTTTTCAGTCCATGAAATTCCCTCTGTCCATTACAATGACGCACTTGACGTTCAAGTTCATCTGTGCGGGTGTAATCCGGTCCATCATGGAGTGTCGAAGTCACCAGGAGCGGGTGTGTCTATCCTGGTCCGAAAACATCAAAAGAATTGCTCCAACTGGTGAGAAGGTTCGGGATTACCAACCTCTTTTTGACGAATTTTTATTTTTTATTTTTTATAGTCTCGTCTTCTGAAAGGAAAACATTGACCATATATATCAGTGGTAGAATGTTGGACTTCAGAGCCAAACGTCGGGTTTAAATCTTGTTCCAGGAACTCGGCATCAATGTTTGCGAAAATTATATTTCTGATGCGATATTAATAGGATACGCGGGATGTAGCGTTGTGGTAGAGTGTTGGACTTCGGAGCCAAAGGTTCCAGGTTCAAATCCTGCCCTGGGGGCCCGGCGTCAATGTTCGTGAAAGTTACCTTTCTGACGCGATATTGATAGGATGCACTGACTGTAGAGTGGCAATACAGTTATTCATCCTTGGTCTGTCAGTACCAGCCGGTGCTTGCAGGTTTACTGCAACATTCAGCGCTACGGATGTTGCAGGTTTC
>JAUTBZ010170412.1:0-10370 GCA_032361785.1 Lepetodrilus galriftensis | reverse complement strand
TGTGTGTGAGAGAGAGAGAAAAAGAGAGAGGGGTGAGAGAGGGAGAGAAAATGCATGACAAGTTCTACTTCTTGATGTAATTTGTTTATAGACTATAATGTTTAGCGTGTGTGTGTGTGTGTGTGTGTGTGTGTGTGTGTGTCCGCGCATGTGTGTGTGTGTGTGTGTGTGTGTGTGTGTGTGTGTGTGAGATAGAGAGAGAATGAGAGAGAAAATGCTTGACAAGTTCTACTTCTTGATATAATCTGTTTATAGGCTATGGTCCGTATGCACAGACGTATTTTGTTTATACTTCAACAAATAGAAGTTGGTATATAATGAAATACCCGACCGCATTAAGGTAGTCATTACTCTAATTTAGAGCACAATATCTAAAGACACATATACCAGTACTATGTGACATTGTTTGCTATTGAATTTGAACCTACAAATCTTACCAAGATATCGACCCAATTCCATTTTTGTTCCATTTTTGTTTCAATATACCGAGTAAAGTATAGTCAGGCAATGACGCTAACGATAGTTTCTATTTTCAACAAAGCCACAATACCCTAATTAAGCCTGTCCACGCTTATCCCGACATCCCGCAGGTAAATATCCTTTAGTTAATACGACATTGTCCTCTACCCTGGCTGGAGCACGGAGATAGTCTTAATGACACTGGGATTATACTCTACTCATCTCCTGGCCATGTACTCCCTGATTAAGCTCCACTGATCTTAGACGTTCACGCTGAGTCCGTCGTCCAAGACAGATGTCGCGACGTCACGCTGCCGCCGTCGCACGACGTCATGGCCCGAGTCGTGTAGCCTCCAAATGAGTCTGATTGATGTTGATTTCTTCTGGGAGACTTTGTTTCAAAGACTCACTTGTTGGTTGTAGTCTAACTTCCCAAATGAAAGGCACTCCGGAGGCTTCCGTTGAATCTGTAGAAGTGTTCTTGAGATCTATGGTTCACACAAATAATATAGTCGACGGACTATTAATTCATACACGACCAAGGTTCTTCGTAAAGGTGCATAAATGGTAATGCCGCGAATAACCCAGAACAACTCTTCTATTCGTGTGGCTTGTCACAAATAGTGGACAGTCAGTTCATAGACGATAATGGCAGATTATGGCAAGGCTCTTCATAAAGGTGCATTAATAATGATTAGAAAAGAACCGAAATAAGGTGACATAATTGCTTCTCGTGGCAACTCCTTGAGAAACCACCTATAACAATGTCGCAGCGACATACTATATAATGTAGGGTCTTAACGCGAGGAACTGTCAACTCATGCGCTGCCAAGCAAAGCAGGAGTCATTTCCATCTTTGGAACTAATCCGTTATTATAGGGCCTATTGCATTTTCCCCTCCTCACCGTCCAACCGCACCAAGATGGCAAGAAGGAAACCTCCCATGATAAACTTTCAGGAACGCCGAATGTTTGTCTCGGAATGGTACCTAATAAAGCACGTCGCATGTCGCGCGCCTGGTGCCAATATGTTGCCATGGCAACTGTCAGGTGTTAGTATTTTAGTGATTGCGCTAATTGCCGCCATTTATTTCTTTTCCGTGGCGCGGGATAACTGTCGATACATCAACACGAGCAGAGGAAGAAACGTAATGTGATTATTTCTGGTTCCTGGTGAATATTGGAAAATTGTTCTGAATAGGTTCAATGTAGTTTGCCGACGGTAAATTAATGGCTTCTGTCTAAAAATGCAAGCATATATTATTTTGACAACGACTTTCAGAACTAATTATTTTATTATTATTATTCCGCATTTATTATTTTTTTACGGGCATACATTTGTATTTATTATTTTTAATCGACAAACAACTGGTTTTTGAAAATACTCTTTCAATAATGAATGGGGAAGCTTTTAAAGTAGTATACAAAATAGAGGATTTTATGGAATTTAGATGTAGGTTAATTAGTATTTTCTTTTCCACATATTTACGTTTAGCTTATCTCTTTAAACTAATGCTTGTAATGCAGACAACCTATAAAATGTAATTTTAATAGCTGTAATTATTAACTTCATAAATAAATGAAAATCTACAAAATACGTTACAACTTAAATAAAGTCTCATTTTAAAACAGCACACAGGTAAGATCATTCACCTATCACTAGGCCAAGATAGTTCCAATGTTCCCAACTTTAAACAATGACCTATACAAAAAAATGCAAACCAAAAGTAATTATGGTACTATAAAAAAAATACCACACAATTACAATCCAACAAAGAGAAACTACCGACATCAATCCACACAAGTGACATGTTCAACAACAAGAAAAATCGACGTTTCACAAACGAGATAACATTGCTTGCGGCGGCAGACGACATTTTAAAAGTATGGTTGCTGACCATCCGGTTCTCGCGCGATCTCACGTGATGTGGCGCGAATCGACCAGAGGCGCACTGCAGAGTTTTTGTTGAAAAATACAACACATTTTAATCCACTAGGAGAAGTCAATAAAACATTGAATGTCGTTAAACCAGGTCTTTGTGTTCACGACATTCTATGGGTTATGGACACGTGTATTGGACATGAGCAGACGGGACCATGGAAGCATAGTAGGGCAATGTATATTGTTACAGTTATTTAAACTATCCCCATATCTTGTATTTCAGATTTGCTATAAAACAATTATTCAGATTTATTTTGTAGCAAATGCTCCAGAGATCATGCTTTAAAAAAATATATATATATGCAACCTATGTTCATGGTGAGCTATCAAGGTTATTCCTCTATTGACGATGCAGTAGGCTACCCTACAAAATATCACAGGGTGTATGAGAAATGTTAACACATCGGAGCCCCAGGTAGAATACTATCTATCAATGTTATAACACATTGCTGGAAACGTTATAAATAATCAAAATTATTCCATAAAGAAATCCCAAACCGCAACAAAAAATTGTCTGCATAATTATTACAGTGCTTCAAACCATGACCGCAACGTATTATTCCAATGGACGATTTAAACACACCACAAATATATTATTTCTTTTAGAATCTAAGCCAAACATAATAAAATAATTGATTAACCAAGCATTATGTTTGTCCACATTTTAAAACTATTCTACATCTTTCTAACCACTGCTAACCCAATTCCATAGACAAAGCGGTGAGATGAACATGTTCTCATTATACTATTCTCAATGCATCAATCATCGGCATGAGCTATGGGGTATTTACCTGGCCAGGTGAATAACCAGTACAACCCCCAGGGGGCCCCACAGAAATATTATCTCCTGTAAAATTGATTCCGGAGATTAAAAGGCGCCAGACAGGAAATAGATACAATATTTGATCGCGGCACATATTCCGCGGGTCCCTCGACATCTGGAATCTAATACAGATCAACAGCTGATCAACTGTTTGATAAATTAATAGAAATTGTCAAATATTGACAGGAACGTATTGCGGAGCCGTTTTTGGAGGGGTTTAATTATTTTCGAAAGTCATTAGTTATAATTCAATCGTTTATTGTCTTTTCCCTCTTTCGTGCAGTATAATAAGAAAGAATTGATTTAAAGTATCGTATATAATTAGCAGCAACCCGTAATTTCTGAAAACGAGAGTTTTGGACCTAATGGTCAAGGTTGAGTAGAACCATTGGTTTTTACTGTGAAGGATAGATCAATTCCGGAAATGCAAATTGAATTTTATTAGACAAGCACACACGTCTGTCCTTCGCCCTGTATCAGGCTTAATGTGTATGAATGAAGGCTATATATTATTTCAGTATGACAGAATGGCAATAACAAACTAGGGTGGAAAGCACCACCCGTGAAATATCAACTCTCCCACTTCACTTGATGATAACATGAAAATGGTATTTGTCGATAAGAAAACAACTTGAATGTCCTCTATATATTGTACATAATACTAAAATTAAAGGTAGCACTCCAAGGGTAAAAGTATGAAATAAATGGGTTAACCCCAAAAAAAATGCAACGAAAAATATAACGTTTTGTGAAGTGCTGGAAAACATCAATAGTTTCTAGGGAAATCTAATCAACATGAAGAAAGTGCTATAGCGGTAAATAGCAAAAATAGAATCTGAAAATAATTTAATGTATTTTCAATATCACGTAAAAGGAATATATATTTGAGCATCAACTCTCAATATAATCCTAGTAGATAGATATTCATGAGAGCGACGTAAAATACTCGTAAACCGTAATACTAATTCAACATGTTTTTTCGTATTTTTTTACCGCATGTGTAGTAACATGACAGGTCTATTTAGGTTTTATATCCATCAAAACTTCAATGGATGCAGTAGAAACCACAGGTATGACCAAACTAGCATTGTACACCGACATGTCCTCCTAGCTCATGAATATTGTCAAACGATTTTATGAGCGCATCAATGTCGTGCTAAATCATGTAGGCAGTGTGTGTTTATAACAGTGACTAGTAACGTGATTAGAAAATAAAGATGTATACTAGAGATATACTATTAACATATTTACGTGTATCATGGCAAACCACATAGCTACATGTACATTTTCTTTTTAAAAAACACAACAGGAACCATCATCTTTTAATCGCAGAAAGAAACTGCTGAAAGTACACCAAGACAGGATGTTTCTCTTTCTAGAAGGAAAGTTACATCCGGTTAATTCCACTGCTTATATTTATATTATGTACAAGGGCTTTTTATCACACTTTGAACTAGTAGTCGAGTCACCGAGGTTCTGTGGCAACCTGGACCGAGGTTCTGTGAAAACCTTGCCGTCACTAACAATCATAATTCTGATTTATTGTCACCCCGATATTGAAGTAGGCGAACACTTGTATCAATAACGTGAAGCAGTTATCGTATAAATCTCAACGCTTCCAGGCAACAGCCAACAAGGTAAGTACTCGTTAAAAACCAAGCAATTTTGATTTCCAATAGTTTAACGCTAAATGCTAGGTATTGATGGTGTATTTAATAATATTTATAAAATATACTGATGGGTATGTAGTCGTAGTCCACATAATCATGGTCGAAGAGTTAGATGCAATACGATATAAAAATAATAGAACAGTAAACTAAATGTATAATGCATAACGCATAGTAGTGTTTGATGGGGGTTTGCCAGACAGGTTTAAGGATCAATTTACATAGTTTAAAACTTTAGTTAAAGTATTATTTTCCGATTTAAGGTGATAGAAGTTATTCCACCACTTTTCACACAAAACATTCTCAACACGATTCATACTGGACCACCCCATAACAAAAAATAACAAAAATACAATAAAATAAATTAATAAAATAATTAATAATGATAATTATATATTTCCAACTTTTTACACCACTCATCCTCAACATTCTTAGCAGTATACAGCCCCAAACTGTAATATATCTTAATGGTCTGAGAGTATATTATGCGGTCAATGCTAATACCTTGCATCTTAGAAAGTACAACTAAAAGCTCCTACCTTGGAGCAGCTTGTGAGTAGGTTCTGATCTGAACAGACGACCTTGAGGATGACCTCGAGGAGATGGAGTCCTCGCCATGTCTGACAGAGGACCTGCTCAGGGAAGTCCTAGGGCTTCTTCTGTCCCTCTGAGATCCAGCCGAAGACGTCTGGCTGTGACCACTTCTAGGCCGTAACATTGTATTAGCATCCAACTGTGGCTGGTTGTGACTGCTTTTTGGCCTCAACATTGTACTGGTATGTCTTGTGGCTGCTTGTGGCTGCGTTGGTTGTAATTACACAAACATCCAACTGTGACTTTCGTGCCTGTTTGCGATTGCGTTGGTTGGAATCACAGAACTATCCAACTATGACTTTTGTGGCGTAGTTGCAATTACAGAAATATCCAACTATGACTTTCGTGACTGCTTGCGATTGCGTTGGTTGGAATTACACAAACATCAAACTATGACTTTCGTGTCTGCTTGCGATTTCGTTGGTTGGAATTACACAAACATCCAACTATGACTTCCGTGTCTGCTTGCGATTGCGTTGTTTGGAATCACAGAACTATCCAACTATGACCTTTGTGGCGTTGGTTGCAATTACAGAAATATCCAACTATGACTTTTGTGGCTGCTTCTAGGCATTATATATTTATATTTATTTTTGGTTGCTGGTTACCGCGTTGGTTGCAATTACACAAATATCAAAGTATGACCTATGTGGCTGTTTGCGACTGCTTCTACCCCGTAACATTGCAAAGATAATATGTTGTGGCTGTTTGCGACTGCGTTGGTGATAATTGCACAAGTATCCTGCAATGTCGTTGGAGGCTGATTGTGGTTACCTTTAGGTCATAGCATTGAACTTGGCGTCGTTACAACTAGTTGTACGAAACCATCTAAAAGTATATCTGTTTTATCTACACATTGCAGAAATTCTGTATCAGAACCACTTCATAAATTCGTTTTGTAGTAGAGCAGACAAGAGCCATTTCACATAACACTTGTCAGCAATCAGCAGTCGCATTCCAACTTGCTCAGTTTACCGACCAACACTATTATCATTAGTCGTATTCCTTCCAAGTATACGTTCTGAGGCCAAGTACTAGTTTCCAATACTAGTAACAATGACCAGTGGACTATCCTATTAAATGATTCACCAGTAACACTCGGAAGATTTCGTCCGGAATTATTGGAGGATCCGCACATTTACATCCAGATTCTTGCCCTTTTCAATAAACCACTATTCCGTCTTTCAACTGAGTTGCTGGCAAGAGAAAGTTTATAGTGGTCCAATATGTTTCGTGTTCAATAGTTAGTGGCTTTAAATATCCATCAACCTTTTGGAACAATAACTATCCGTAGAACACTGTTCAATGCAAAATTCAAAGGATATAAGCTTTGATAAGAGTTCATGAACCTTTCTTACAGCAATAAAAGTTCAATTCAAACGGTATCTGGTAAATTCGCCCGTAAATCCTCCCAATTTCGCGGTTATACTGCCGATAGATATGAAGGTCTGAGCATGTGGATCCCAAGCCGATGTTCACAAAGCTAGTCACGTCAAAGGAATGGATCAAAACAATTATTAACGAAAGGTCTTATGTCGTGGATGTATGATATGGGTCTCACGTTTGGGTATTAAACGTGATATCCAGTAATTTCCACGTCCGTGGTAGATTAGTATTTCCCTGTGGGCTAACAGGATGACAAACGCTCGACCACGCCCGAACGTCACGTACATCGTAGCAGAGTTACATCATTATCCAGGTTCATGTTTGCTTTGATAAAACCCTCGCACTGCCCTTCAATATTATCGCGCATACCTGTGATGGCTTGGTTAATATACTCCAGTGACAATTGCAAACACCGTCAGGTGACACACAGGTATGGGTGTGTACCTACGTAATTACCTATTGTTGACTTTCAAGGTTAATCGAAAATATGGTACTAGAATGTGGATTCTCTGCTATATCGTTACCTTTGAACTCGAGGTTTGTCGCCGCAACCAGAGCTAAATGGGTTGTAATGAAGCAGAGACATATGACACCGACACACGCAACCTTTCACTGTTAATATCTTGTTTTTTTTCCACTCCAATTACATCCAGGTGTGACGCGTACTAGATGCTTTCAGACCATTGTCCAACGGAGACTATACTATCCGTATATATATGCTTCTTTGACGTTCTTCAATACTCCTTTGGTAAAATGCTACAGAGGCACCCCCAAGACGTCCAGTCTTTCAGTAGACCGGACTTTGTAGTATATGCTTCTTTGACGTTCTTCAATACTCCTTTGGTAAAATGCTACAGAGGCACCACCAAGACGTCCAGTCTTTCAGTAGACCGGACGTTGTAGTATATGCTTCTTTGACGTTCTCCGGTTTCACAATAGAATACTCCTTTTGTAAAATGCTACAGAGGCACCCCAAGACGTCCAGTCTTTCAGTAGACCGGACGTTGTAGTATATGCTTCTTTGACGTTCTCCAATTTCACAACAGAATACTCCATTGGTAAAATGTTACGGATGTATCCCAAGACTTCCAGTCATCCAGTCAAGAAATTAAGGAGCGACCATTCTTCCAGCAATCACATTGGTATAACTTCAAACAGCAATGGCGCTTACGTCAAGGACCATCCTTTGTATCCAAACCAAATGTTTCCAACACATGCACTGCAAGGTGCGTCCTTTCAAATTACGGGTATCTCTATGAGACGAGAGCCTTCCGTCATGTCCTTTATTGCTTCCATAAACGCGAAGAGTAAGTGTTTATACACAAACATTATATATAGCGCAACGGACATTCTGTGCGTTTATGATAACACGTTAATAAATGTTCTCTTGTTGACAAAGGGATAAAAAGCAGAGATTCAAAATTCGTTATTAAACATGCTCCAATTGAGACTCCTCCTAGGCTTAATCCGCGGCATTCCTACATATAGCTCGCTTCTTCTCGGCAGGAATTATCTTTAATACTCCCTTTTCGTGTCTGCAATCCAAGCTAATCCACTTTTTGTAGTAACTGCATGGTGACACAGACATGAACGTGATTGACAGGTGAGCCGACGAGAATCGTCATTAGTACTGCAGAGCCAAGCATGGTCAGCATAGTTTTTGCAGTAATGTGCAACTAGTATATGCAACTTGTATGACAATGGCATAGCAATAACAAAGTCCATAGTGGTATAATTATTCACTGCAGTTTAAAACAAACTTAAAATGGTTAACTTTCTTATGAATACACAATTGTTTCCGAGTGTAGGCCTATTTATGTTTGATGTTAACATACAGAAAGATGAAAACTGTCTATAAACTGTTAAAATCAAATATCCAACACCCCGTCTCAAATCGATATCTCACGGTAATTTATGGTATATCGTTTGTTTTTTAAACAAGCAATTTATGTCCTGTGGATGATAATAAATATATCATGATCGGCATATCGCCTACCTGAGATACCAATCTCTATCAGTCTAGACAAATTTACTACCGGGCAAAAGAAACTATACTAGGCATATGATATATAATACTGACTTCAGTAGGAATGACTTCAGGATCGACTTCTTTCATGCATGAAGGCAATTGGGTTCACGTGAGAAATTCCATACATTCCATAATCTATTATTTTTATTATATCTACACAATTATATTTGAATTCTACATTATTTAAGTTTGAAAACAAAAGTGTATACCGAGACTTCTCGAAGTTAAGCCCAGGGCTTAAATTCGAATTTTACCCCTTTTGGGTGCTGGTTTAAATATACAAACACTTTTGTAATTAAAGGTGCCCACAATTTCCGTTTTACTAATATAAAGAAAGGTATATACAGAAATGCCCATTACATTTTCAGAACTAGCATGATGAACAATGCATAGTTAACATCCACTTTGAATTCCAATTAATACTGCACGCTAATTTGTCAGAGGATCATCCCAACTTCACTAAGAGCTGCAGTAAAAGCAATCTGTCGGAACTAAAAGTGTTTATTGCCAACAATTGCAGCGACAAAGTGGAAGTATAATGTCTAGCATAGGAAAGTGGCGTTTTAATTGTAATGCGTTTTGCAAGTACCATGTCAGTCAGACAAACGCATCGATTAATCGAAGGTAATGAATAACGGGCGAATACCAAATTACCAACTGAATAATACGAACAGGATTCGGGAATAAACTGATTTTACTTTTATTAACCAGTGATTAAATACACATTTTATACAGTAAAAGCGTAACCATGGTAATCTCTATCTCGTTAATATCAGTCTTATGTTGTAATATATGTGATTTTACATCTATGAGAATAACATTCTGTTCTGTTCTGGCTTACGATGACATTGTCATCGCGTGAGTATATTTCATGTACATGTCAACAGAGATTCTTGTACCAAATATATTATTAATGCAACTACTTATATTACTATAAATATATAGTGTAGTGATATGTAGGCAATTGACCTACTATATCAGACTGTCAACGTGTCTAAATTCATAAGGATAATTTATATGTAGTAGCCGATATTATCTCAAGCAAATACTTAGCAAAACAAAATATTGCCAGACTCGTGTAAAACCCTACCCTGACTGGGAGTTATAAGGATAGATAATAAATTTGACTTGACTTTACTTGGCTAGGAGTTATAAGGATATATAATAAATTTGACTTGACTTTACTTGGCTAGGAGTTATAAGGAGTGACATGCATGTTTATGCTGTAGGTATCTATAATAGGTTCCTCAATAAATACACATTATCTCCAAAGCATGAAGATAGACAAAGGACAGCATTTGACATTTTGCGATTACTCAGAGCAGGCGGACTCGGCTTCAAAGGATCGTGGTATCTTTCATCTTGATGTTCCCTTAATGGTGTACACGGGATAATGAGAAAATACAGGTCGTATGCGGCAGCCTGACTGTACTGGTCTAAATTAGCGGTAATGAAGTACATCAGCATTGTG
>JAUTBZ010170401.1:0-10370 GCA_032361785.1 Lepetodrilus galriftensis | reverse complement strand
TCGCTCAAAACCAAAATTATGTCACTCGGGAATACATCTGATACGAAATGGAAGCTCGGTTAGTATCCTATAAATATGTACATATTAAATGCAATATTGTTCTCGTACAGTGAGGTATACAACAGAATAAAATAACATTACTTTCAGTTGTGAAAAATGGTTTAAACATCTCAACTAACGCAAACATGAACTGACCAACATTTAACATAATTACAGAATAAAATCAACATAGCAATAAAACAATAAGAGAAATTCATTGAATCTATCTACTGTAATATCACTAAGAATTCATGACGAATGCGCTTACTAAATCGCTCTAAACCCTTTTGCTATGGTGTACCTAATGTGTACAGTGAATATGGTATAGTGTACCTAAATTGTATACCTTTTGGTACGATGTTGGTTTACCTAAACAATATGAACCTATGCTAGTAGTGGTATGGTGTATCTAGTATAGTCCTCATCATGCAAACATTGTTTGCAATTTAGATTTGTTTTTCTAATGCATTTTGAAAAATACAAAATCCTATTAACTTAAAAAAAATTGAGCTCACCCACCCTCTCTTCCCATTTCATACGAGTAATTTAAAAATAGAAAATACAATAAATAAATCATTTGGGAAAACCCCGGAAACAAAACATCTTTCTCTAAATTGTTTAACACCTTATGGTATGGTGTATCTAACAGAAATTGATATTGTGTATCTAATCCATATACAGTAGACCTCGGATATACCGGCCTCGGATAAACCGGACTGAATCTGAAGTCCCAGGTCCCGTCTAACGCTAATTGCGGCATATGCGTATAACAGACTTCACATATAACAGACAGAAATAGCCGGTCCCAATGAGTCCGTTATATGCGAGGTCTACTGTAAATCATATGGTATGGTGTATCGTCCTGGACCTGTATTCTTGAAACTTCGTAAGAACTAAGAAGTTCATAAGTACTAAGAATTTGCCTAAGAACTAAGAAGTTCATAAGTACTAAGAATTTGTCTAACTGATTTTCTACTTACAGTATGTTAATTTTTAAAGAGATCTTTTCCCACTAAGAAGTTTTGAGAATACAGGCCTTGGCTAGTCTATGGTGAAATGAACAATGATCTTGCGATCTGCACTTCATGTAACATAACCTGAACCTGTGTAATTTTGCATACACTAACACATAATCTCTTGCCCTTAGGCGATGTACAATTAACCCTCTCCCTGCTGGGTTAGGCACACCTCCATCTGGGCATCTCCAGTTGCCTCCAGCACAGAGAGGGTTAACTCTCTACATGCTGGATTAGGCACATATACTGCTCCATAGGGCACCTCTGGTTGCCTCCAGCATGGAGAGGGTTAAAGGCAATCTGGTGTGCCATTGTAAATATCAAAATGTTCGTTTCAAACTCTACAATCGTTAATAGACATAGTAAGTAACGAAAAACTGTTTCCACCTATAATGTAACATAGTACATTTTTGTTATTGATGGAATCTTCACCAATTTCATTCTCGAGGTCCTTGAGAAACAGCCCCGACTGAATATCCATAAACAAATCTAGCTTACATTAAACAAGATGGAAATAGTGTGGATGAAAGTTAGTATGAAACATGATATTTACAAGTTCTTCCCCCAACCACAACACGTATTATTGGCACATAAATGACAAGACATGTACATATCCTGTCCGTCACAACATGTGAGTGACAGGAGCTAGCTACGGTGATATCTACATGCTGCCAGTGAAGAGCAAATCTTCAAACTCTTTTCCTCTTTCTAACCACGCAGTCAGACCATGAAACCAAACATCAAGCATTTCTTTCAAATTTGGTAAAAGATTATTCAACAGTTCTTATCATATATCATAAAATATAGATGTCTGTATTTCATTAAATATTAATTAAAATTTATTAAAAAACATGAAGATGGTTATCAAACTAAAAGTGCAAATTCCACATAAAATGATGTACTTACAATAAATATTTACAATAAAATCATTAAAAAAAAATTCAATTCAATTATGATTTACTATATTTACTACTAGTATATATATTTTACCCCCGTTTGCTTGATGATCAGTAAAACATGCTTTCACACAATGAACAAAATGAAAAGGTTTAAAATGGAACAACACATACCCACAAAGTTACATTCATCCGTTCTAGTATTAACACCACTCTACAACTTAATATTAGATCAATCCAATAACCAAACTAGCTATATAAGGCGATGTGATATGAACACATTTTGCATATATACATACGTGCTGTATTATACATGATACATCATATACATGTTTATACATACATTCCATCATACTTTATAAGTATGAACAAGAATGTTTATATATTATAAAATTATATATTATGAGACAAAGTACACACAATATTGCTTTGCGTTTACTTGCAACGATATCCAAGACATGTACAGGAACAACAAAAATAATAACTGTGTACTACTGGAACATAATGAATTCTTTTATAAATATATAAAAACACAGCAAATAAAGAATGAAATATGAAAACCATGAAAATAAAACATTGGTAATCATAATCAGTTCTATAACAAAGTAATCGTAACAGTAACACATGTGGCTGCAACATTATTTGTTTAGCACTATTTAAAATCAAGTAGGTGAGCGAGTTGTTTTACGTCACAATGAGAATCTTTCAAATGAATGTTAGTCACGTCATAGAATATAATGGCTATTGCCTGGTTCTGATTGGTGGAGAGATGAATGCAATGGCTATTGCCTGGTTCTGATTGGCGGAGAGATGAATGCAATGGCTATTGCCTGGTTCTGATTGGTCGAGAGATGAATGCAATGGCTATTGCCTGGTTTTGATTGGTGGAGAGATGAATGCCAACTGATGCTGCAACACTTGTATTACCAGTGATTACTACCGCGGTATATTGTTTCAGATTAGCCGAGTATAAGACTGGTCAAACTAATTAATACACTAAGTACAACAAGTGTATGCAATGATAGTGTCAAAATTGAAGTAGCAAGTTCCAATATATCTCGTTCCAAATGGACAATTTCATAAATCATCACCTGATCTTTCTACATTTATACTATAAATTGTGACAATCATGTAAAAGGCAATGCAACATACAACATAGTCACATGACAGCACAAGAATATAGAAATATTAGGACGGATACAGTATGCTAATAACAACTTCAGACAATTATTGACATACAAATCTGTAGTGTGGATTAACATGACACTACGGTGCAATTTAGGAGGCCATGAACCTAGTCTGTGCAATTTAGGTGGCCAAGAACCCAGTCTGTGCAATTTAGGTCGTCAAGAATCCAGTCTGTGCAATTTAGGTGGCCAAGAACCTAGTTTGTGCAATTTTGGGTGGTCAAGAACCTAGTCTGTGCAATTTAGGTGGCCAAGAACCTAGTCTGTGCAATTTAGGTGGCCATGAACCTAGTCTGTGCAATTTAGGTGGCCATGAACCTAGTCTGTGCAATTTAGGTGGCCAAGAACCTAGTCTGTGCAATTTAGGTGGCCAAGAACCTAGTCTGTGCAATTTAGATGGCCAAGAACCTAGTTTGTACAATTAAGATGGCCAAGAACCTAGTTTGTGCAATTTAGGTGGCCAAGTGAGTGAGTGAATATGGAGTTTTAACGTCGCTGCAGGAATCTTTCACCCATTTGCGATGATGGGTGGTCAAGAACCCAGTCTGTGCAATTTAGGTGGCCAAGAACCTAGTCTGTCCAGTTTGTGTAATTTAGATGACCAAGAACTTAGTCTGTGCAAGTGAGGAGGCCAAGAACCCAGTCTGTGCAATAAATATTCAGAAAATATATTTTTGTGTAAATACATGCATGAGTTACGAGTCTTGTAAGTGCTATGATTGTTTTGTGTAATGACAATTTGTACAAGTCTACACGTAAAAGAGCACCATCATGGCCAGAACAAAAAAATGCATTCATACCCCTATGTGGTAGATTATCTTGGCAAATACTTATGAATGTATTGAAAAACAAACACTTCAATTTCTCAATTTGTACTACCAACCAAAATAAAAGGTTCAGATTAAAAAAAACTGTCTGTCTTGTCAATTGTCTTGTTTGTATTCTCATGAGAATAAATATTGCTTAAATCATATGCAAGGTATATTTGTAAAGTAGTACAAAATAATAAATTGGATTTATCTTTGTTATTTTTTCCCAGTCCATAAAGCACATGACAATATAATCTAAAAAAATAGGGGTAAAAAAAACAACGTCTTTCATGCCAAACCATAGTCTGCAAGTCTACATAACAGAGCACCACGACTTGGGCTTCCCGATGGCCAGCTCCCGGGTGTCGCCATCCCCTTCTTCCCCTGTCATCATCTCCACGTCGCTGTCATCGCTGTTCAGAAGACTCCTCCTGCTTCCTCCTAATCTGCTGGAGGAAGACCTGGAGAAGGAGGAGGAAGTGATGACAGACCTCTTGCTGGAACTGAGGCTTGCCCGAGTCGTTGCCTGCCTCCCTACGGGACTTCCCACTACCAACGGACTGTCGACGTAGTCTCTGACTCTCCCGAAGTCTCTGCGCTTAGCGCTGAGGCTGTCGTAGAACGGTGTGAGGACCGTCTTGCGCTTCTGTCCCGAAAGTACCGTTGGAGGGCTGAACTTGGCAGGCGTCCTGTAGGAGGCAGTGGAGGTCTCCAGGGACTTCTTTGTTGAAGATGTTGGAGTTCTGCCCAAGGGGCTTCTGGCTGCGGCAATGGTCCGTGGAGAGGACAGTCCTTGAAGGCTTGAAGAGGAATTGGAGTTCTTGTTGAGGATGCACGTGGCAGAAACTGTAGTTGCTCTCTTCCCTTGAGGTGTCACAAGTTTCGCCGAACTACTGGATCTCCTCGTTTTTGATGAACCGATGGACACCCGATTGAGGGAACTTCTGGAAAGTAATGAGGTCCGTTTGGGAGAAGGAGAGCCCGGAGTGCTGTCTCCTGTACCGGAGGCCGCCGGTGACTTTGGAGTCATCGTGGAACTGGACCGAACGCTGCTGGAACGTCTGGATGAAGACGTCTTGCCTGTCGATTTCCTGGACAGTCTGGATGGAGTTGTACACTTTGACTGCAGAGTTTTCTTCACGGAAGGCTTTGAGGTCTTCTTGGGAGACTTTGCAGGTGAAGGTGATTTTGAAGTAGATTTTCTGAACTTGGCCACGCTGGTTTGAGGCGCTCTCTCGTCTTCGCTCAACGAATGGCTTTCTATAGAGAGATCTTTAGGAACTTTCGCAGATGCGCCACGGGACAGCTTCGTCGTGGATCTACTTTTAACGCCTGACCTTGGACTTCTGTTTGCTGGAGTCGATCTTGGTGTCCTGACAGGACTTCTCGATGGAGACAGCGACATGTCCTCATTTTCTTCAAACTCTAAAACCAGATCTTTCACAAATTTCTTAGGAAATTTTAATTTCTTTTGAGGTGATGAACTGTCTGTTCTGGATCTGGACAGAGGAGACAGTGCCAGAAATCCATTACTGTCCGTCAAATTTGCCAACAGCCTCTTGGATCTAGTAGATTTTACAGACTTTCTCTTCACGCTTGATCTTGACGCTTTCCTGCCACGAGTAGACGCGGGTGTTTTCTTTACGGACTTTGACATTGATCTCTTTGACGTGGTCTCTGATGAGGAACTGGCCTGGACACGTCTTGCCTTTGGGGCTGGAGAACCTTCTTCAGCATCTTCCTCATCTATTGCTGCCTTGCCCCGTGTCCTCTTCTTCTCCGACCTTCCTGCTTTGACCGACTTCTTGGGGGACGGACTCTTAGAACCTGTGGAACGCTTACGTGCCGGGATCTTACTCTTCGATCCTTTGGCTTTGCTGGAACGCGATGCAGCTGTCGTGACGGTTTCCTCCTCAGCTTCAGCAGCCAATGCCTTCTTTGATATCTTAGGAGAAGCTTTACCGATCCTCGATCCTTTCCGAGCTTTCACGATTCTCCTCTTGGCCGGACTCGGGGAGCGCTTCCTTGACGTGCGCTTTTGGAACTTCGAGGTTTTCCTCTTGGGACTTGATGATTCCTCTGATTCCAGCGAAGTCGACCGCACTATCGCGGCCATTTCTCGCACAGACAAGGGAGACGACTGTAGTGGAGACCTCTTCCCTTGCTGTATGTACATCGATGCTCGCCTGAACCTTGTTTTGACACCGGGTGGCGAGAACACTTTAGTCATGGGCATCCTGAAGCTGTTGGCGCCGGATTCCCCGACCTTGGAGGTCTTTCTTGTGGCAGTGACATTCTTCTTGACGTACACAGATCTAAAAATGTCAAAATGCATCTTGAGCAAAAAAAAACCGACACAATACATGTTAGTCCACAAACTATGATAGTCCTAATACAATTACTGCAGTTGAGAGAAAATGAAAAGAAATGGTAAAAAAAACAATTAAAAATGTTTTTAAATATAAAAATAAATAAAACAGTCTACCACTTTTCAAAATTAGTAGCCCAATAATGATTCAAATAAGAAATTTATTACATTTTTAACATTGTGAGAAAGGGATCGGGCTAGCGGGCTAGTGTAACGATAGATCCCTGCATATAGTACCATTGAGTTTTATTTCGGTTATGTCTTACCGATGTGTTCTTCGGTCCTTCTGCGGTGGAGTTGCGGACTTGGGAGACAGAAAGACGGCCACTCTTCCTGATATCCATCCTGGTGTTAGAGGGGAGCCTACTGGTGAGCTGGCAATAAATATAATAAAGGAAAAATGTCAGCAAAAACTACAGACACGACATAAATAAATCGGGCCATGAGATTACGAAACTTTTCTGAGTACAATTTCATGCTCAATTCAGAGTTTTGTTCATAAAACGTCATGTAATTGTAAACTTTGAGCGTGAGCATGAAATTGTTATGATTAAGTTTGGTAATCTCAGGGCCAGGGCTCAACAGTAAGGATGGTCCATCTGCCTGGAGCAGGTAGCGTATTATCCACAGGACAAGTGCAATTAGCCCAGATTAACGAGGCTTGAAGCCCTTGACCCGAGTGAGTGAATATATGGAGTTTACGTCACGCTGAGTGCAAGTACCGTAGTTTCATGTCTGATCTGGGGACAAGTGCCTCAAAAAGTTAATGTACAGCCTTACAAATGGACGATATGCAGGGAGTAGAGAAGGTGAAATGAGTGCACACTGATTAATTAACCCCCTCCCTGCTGGAGGCAACTGCCATGGAAATGCCCTAAAGAGCAACTTGCTTGTGCCCTTTTGCTACATAAAGATTACAGAGCTATAAAAGTCATAGCGTGATGGCAGGGTTGCCACTCGCCTGGCGGCCTGATCCATTTCTCATAATTTTAACCTTCTCCCTGCTGAAGGCAACTGGAGATGCCCAAATGAGCAGTCCTTGTGCATAATCCAGCAGGGAGAGTGTAAATTAAAGGTATCCTACGGCCAAGTAGAAATTTCCAAGTACAAAGTTTTTTGTATACCATTATCAGTGACTCAGAAGGCCAACCAAATGTTCAGGACAATATCCTAACAGGTTTTTAAAATCTCGGACATTTGTGAAAATAATCAGGCATGGTCTCTAATAAATTCGGACATTTGCAAAAATAATCGGGCATTGTCTGATGACCGACGCCCATCTGAAACACTGCAAATGTATGTGACATGTCTTAACATCAAATAAAACATGGTAAAATAAAACCCAATGCTACTAGGCCCCTCAAAGCCTGATTTATTTCTATCTAATGTATAGTTACTGAAGACAGTTGAGACAAGGTGTAGTGGACGATGTTGCGACCCGTCTGTCTGGAAGCGCAGATGCTGCTGCAGCAGGTTTTGAAATCTCAGCTGAGGATGGTTGGCAGCATCCAGCACCGAAAAGTCGTCCAACATATATGTAGAGGTAGGTATATATGCAGCTTGAACTTGTGTTTGTGTTATCACCACCCATACGCAGATTACAGCATCATTGCAACAAGAACGACACTGGATAACACAGGCTATTCATAGCATTAATAATACACACAATAATAACTTCTTTTATTCTTTTTTTTTTGTTTAAAAAGAAATTATGCCACAATTCTATCATATTATGATAATCACCTAGAAATATGAGAGTTCACCTTCTACATTTTGATTATACTGACTTTCCCCAGGGCCCGAAATTGAATAAATAAATAAAATCTGTTATCTATTTCTTTATTGTGTTCATTGCTTATTTTGTTAATAACTTTGAAGAAAATAATGATTTTTGAGATGAGTAGTTCGGTTTTCATTTGGACAGTTTGCTCAACTCTTACACATCGGGAAAAGGTTTTGGTCTTTCTGTGTTATTAGCCCAGTACCATATTACCGACAATTAGTTGGGCCCCCTGCGCCTATACCCCACGATATAGGTTTTGGTCACGCTCATTGAGTTGACAGTTCATGTTGCCCTACGGACATTTCTAAAGTAAATTACTCTCTGTCTGCCCATAGGTTGTCAGCGCCAATTCTACTCCACTCACATCAAGTACATGAAGACCCTCCAGGCCAGTTGGTCTCAAACTGTGGGCAGGCTGGAGCGACAGCTCAGTTCTGGTGCCGGGGGTAAGGACGCTACCCCAGGGGACGGCTCCCAGTCGTCTCAGGAGACCTCCTCCGCGGCTGGGACGACCTCGCCTAGTCAGGACCCCAAATCCACGTCGCACAGTCAAGGGCCCGAAGACTCGGATACGAAAACGACGTCTGGGGATCCCAAGCCATCAGCACCGAAAATCCTGAAAGGTAGACATGTTTACATTGGAACAGAGTCTCAGTTTCCTGCTGAAGGCTGTCCTGAAAATCAATGTTTATGAATATGTAGCATCTTCAGAAAGGGATAATAATTATTTAGTGTGAACAGGGTATGTCAATGTAGTAAAATAGGCATAGAAATATTAGTGCTCCTTTCTAGCTGTTCTGTCTGTACTTTCTGTCCGACGTATGCAGTTACACTGTGCAGTGTTGATCCTTTGTATCTGTGCATGCGTCGGACAGAAAGTACAGACAGAACAGCTAGAAAGGAGCACTACCCATGTCATAATAAATTGAAAGTATACTACTGGTACAGATGTTGAATTTTGTTGATATTTACTTTAAAATAAAACAATATATTTTACTTTGCAAAGCGAAATGCAAGTAAATTTACCAGTTATGTTTGAACAACTTTTCCACAATTTATTTTCAAATTATTTATCTTCAGTTACTCCACGAGCCAGACCAAAAGTAATGGACTACAGCTATACGGCCAATATCTACATCCTACCTGTCAGAGCCATGAATGAATATCTACTTAAACCCAGGTGAGCACAGATTTACAGCACAACTATCTAATTATACCCCGATGAGACTAAAGAACAATGTGCGTTAATTCACTGTTGATTGTGATACTAAGATTCTCATCTATGTTCAGTTACATTTTTATCAGTGCATATGGGTGAAATATTCCCTCTATGATATAAATTAAATCAATCAATCAAGTTATATTTTCAAAGTTTTTGCATCTATCGATTTCAGCGATCTTCAAGAGTTACCTAAGTACTCGCGAAGAAGCCCGTACGAGACCGGACCAAGGATAGTCGTCTATCTTCGCTCGGATGTTGAAGAACTGTAAGTGATCATATGGAGTAATTATCTTCTACTTTTACTTTTCAGGCAAGTAGTTTCATGTCTAACAGGACACTGAGACAAGTGCCTCAACAATTGACTGTAGAGCCTTGGGATGCACAATTCCTGGTTTTGAGCTGTTGAGATTATGATGATCAAAGCTCAATACGTTTATTTGCAATAATTTATTTTACTGTTTCTTTGTTTTTTTATTTTTGTTTTTGTTTTTAAATTGTTTGTTTATACTGTATTTGCTGTTTACAATTTTCAGAGCGGTAACAGTGTGGGGTAGCCTGGAGAAGTTAGAAAAGGAGAAGCGGAAGTTGTTTAACCATGAAGGCATGTGTGAGTGTCGGTCATCGTGTGTAACACATGGTATACTCTACTGTGCTGCTGTGTGGTACTCAAGGGGCTTTGTCCCTCTGCATCTGTGGGAGAGCATTTCTATTATGACATGTCGGTCTGTATTCGTCTTCGGAACTGGTAGTGGTCATAGTGAGAAAAGAAAAATTTCTCTAAAGTCAAATGGAACCAATTATTGTCAGCATACACTGACACACCTCGTACAGATAAAGAAGTGTAGTGCCCCACGGTATGTTATTAACCCTCTCCCTGCTGAAGGCAACTGGAGATGCCCTAAAGAGCAGTGGCTGTGCCCAATCCAGCAGGGAGAGGGTTAACCCTCTCTCTGCTGAAGGCGAGTTAACTTGCCTGATCACATGCAGAAATAGAACACTTTGATTTTATTCAGCAGGGAGAATGTTAAAGCAGAGTGGTATAGTATCCCA
>JAUTBZ010170390.1:0-10371 GCA_032361785.1 Lepetodrilus galriftensis | reverse complement strand
AGTTGATGTACATATTAAGAAAAATATCCAGGAAAACGTCCATATTTCAGGCGATAATAGGCCCGTAACCAGTAGAGAAGAAAAACCGTGACCGCATAAAAGAATTCTTGGATTGTGACATGCATATTTGTCATTCATCGTGTTTAAAATTTCAATTACATGGATATACATGACTTGCATTATATCTGGTAATCTGATTCAGTGTCTGATAGTATCTGTTTGTAATGTGTCTATTCCAATATGCATGTGTAACCGTGTGATACAAGATGGTCCTACTTGTCTTGGCCAGAAGGGTTACCCATTTGGCTCAGTCTGTATACATTTAGAGCATTGGACTCACAATCCAGCAACTTGGGTTTGAATCCCAGGATGGGCACGATCCTTGGTGAGAGGACAAAGTAGATCCAGGGTGGAGTTTTAACGTTGCTGCGGGAATCTTTCACCCATTTGCGACGATTGCGTAGATCCAGGGATTCCAGCGTAAATTGTCTGGCGTCGAGTCCAACACGCTACAGACTTAGCCACAGGGTAAGCCAGCTCTGCTTGCCAAGACCAGCAAGAACACTTTATGTATGACGCACAGCAACGCTGTCCTCTGGTGACAGTCCTCAAGTCTCGCCCTGATGACTGTCTTGCAGTTACTAATCCAGACACTTCTGAGTCACCAGGGAACTGGGAATTCTCTGTGGGACAAATCAGCGAGAACAGCTTACCAGTAACAGCTCAAATACATGTTGTGCACCATTGTCACAAGTCCATGTTGAGCCAAGGATTTGAACCCAAGTTGTCCGGATTAGAGACCAATTTAGCAAAAGGTTAACCCCACTGGCCAAGACTATTGAGATTCAGGAGCACTTAATGACTACATATATTATACCACCATCACCACCAACACCATCATCACCATCACCACCAACACCACCATCACCATCAACACCACCACCACCACCAACACCATCACCACCAACACCACCATCACCACCATCACCATCACCACCACCATCACCAACACCATCACCACCATCACCACCATCACCACCACCATCATCACCAACACCACCAACACCACCATCACCACCAACACACAATATTGTATGAATATGACAATCAACACAACCTTAAACATCAGCAGCAGCAGCATCACCATTGCCACCACAATCATCTCTAACATCACCATTACCATGGCCAGGATCAACATTATAATCATCTTCCTCCTCCAAATAACCATCACAATCATCACTAACATCACAAGCACCACCACAATAAGTTTACAAAACATCACAATCATGACAACCACCACCCCCACAGCCAATACAACAATCATCATCATCACCATCAACAACACACCAACAACATGATGACTACAGGTACAACCACCAGCACAACCATGACCATTACCACAACCATCAGCACAACAGCCATCATCGTTGCCCTAAAGTTTGAGCCAGGTTTGTAGGCTAGTGGGACGCTGAACATTTAATTGCTGATTGATCACCATCACCAACCTCCAAGGTTGCAGACTTTCAACTGATGAAGTCATTCCTTTCATCCACTAGTAGGCTCTGCACCTTGCTTGACAACATGATGTATATGCGGATCAGCGAAATCCAGACGTCCCCACCATTATGACAATTTGTTTGCCAATAGACGGCTTCAACATCTCTAGTGTTAGATCTATGCCGATTATTCAATAGTATAAGTATGGTTTAAAAAGTCATTGGGGTATAAATTTGTGGTGTTGAATACATTTTAGAGATTCTATTTATTTTTAATTGATGTTTTGGGCACAGATTTGACTTTCTCATTCGGGCAGTCTGGCCATTGTTTTCCCCATAGACCTGAGGCTTATAGAAGCGGGAGTGTATAAGTACGTAGAGACTCTATCATGGCCAATAAAGCCATCTACACAGTTTTCTATTGCCAGTACACATGCAAGCCAGTGCTAATCACCTCGTCGGGCAGCACCACTACCTTTCATTATATTGATGTTGAAACTTCCAGAATGAAAAGAAGCATCCATGTTTGCTTTGGTTAGGATCTGTGCAAGGCATGTTTTTTTTCTTTCTTTTTTATTTCACTGTTGTGAGTTTAAGAGTTTGTGAATATTTTCTTTTCATCATGAGAGTATTGTCATTATGTTTGTATTGATTTAGGAATTAAGGTATTGCAAGGAGATTTATGTGACCTATGGAACGTGGTGTCACCAAAAAGACATCTGTATTCATGAAATAATTATATCTATAGTTGAATTATTATTATTTTTAAAGTATCGTTCACATGCATGGGTTATTATGCTGATTAATAACTGCAAGTGTCTGGTATTTGATAGTGGTATTTGATTTATGTGACCTATGGAACGTGATGTCACTAAAAAGACATTTGTATTCATGAAATAATTATATCTATAGTTTATTTTTTATTTTTTTTAAAAGTATGGTTCACATGAATGGGTTATTATGCTGATTAATAACAGCAAGTATCTGGTATTTGATATTGGTATTTGATATCACTGTCTTTGCATAAAGGGAATAATTCACACTGGGGTTGTCTATAATCATTGAGCAAGGACATTGCAGGTATATGTTTCTGCCAACAACGACCCAAAGCAACAGCATGTACATAATGCGATAAATCATTCTTTTGAATACTTCTCCAATGACTATATACAAAACATGCATCATAAATTTGATGCCTTAGAAAGAAAAAAACGCAGGTTAATGCAACATCTGTTAATTGATGCATTCTCTGTACTTTTATCTTTATCGCTATTGGATTATGGTAATAAAGAAAAATGACCCCCCTTCTCCTGTTTCCTGTAGCAGAACAACTGGTTAACCCTGTCCATGCTGGAGACAACCAGAGATGTCATAAATATCAGTACCAGCAGGGAGAGGGTTAATGTATAAATAATATCAGCTAAGTTGCAGTCACACTGAGCCCAATAACGAGAACAAGAAAAATGTTTTAATATTTATTAATATTTATTTATTAGATATGACTTGTACATATTGGTGCCAGTGGTCATAAAAGGTTACTTTTACCATGTTCAATGATTAGTCAGTAGACTAGAGGAAATAGAGTATTTTATTTGTATTTTACAGGAAGTGTAAACTGCAATGGAATTTTCCATATCTTACAATGGTGAAAAGATATTTGGAGGTACAAACGTGATTATATGTATGCTAAGTGCATGTACTTTGCATTTTGTACTCCAATTCGATCCAAAACAACAACTTATATCTGTGATATTATGCCTTTTAGAGCTATTCTCTTTAAAATAAATTGTTGCTTTTTATCCTTTGATGACATGATATGGGTAGTTGTAGTAACGTATATCAGACTACAAAGGTAATAATAATAATAATAATAATAATAATAATAATAATAATAATAATAATAATAATAATAATAATAAAATAAAATAAAAAATAATAAGAATAGTAATAACAGCAATTGTTAATAAATGGATCATTTATTATACATGAGATCTCCTCTACCCCCACACATTCATTTCAAAATGCTGAAAGCACTACACTGTGACACCATCCAATGAATCAGTTTGCACTCATTTTCATTCTGAACTCCCTGGGGAGTGAGTATAGAATACAAAATGTGGAGGCCCAAGTAAATACAATAAAGGCAGGCATGCAGTGAATACTATGGGCTGTATTGATAAAAATCCACAGTATATGTTATTTGCAATGCCATAATAAGAAAAACAGACAATATGTAATAATGCACGTTCACAAGAATTACCGGTAATGCAACTGAGCAATCCAATCATATGAGTTGTAAAATATAGTTGACAATAATTTCACTTCAAAGAATTTGACATAATCCCACAAATTCATGCATTTTATTCTTGAAATTGTCATAGCATAACTTTATATATTGTAACTATAATCCTGTTGGAGTCAGTCTGATTCGCAGTGAATTGCAATAACTTTGATTAATGCAATGTAGTAAAGGTCACACATCAATCCGCATATGCTCATTCATAGCATGTCCAATGTTCTCTTTTCAAAATAACATTCATGACATTTATGAATGTATTTCCCAATAATGCTTCCTATTCTTTAGATTGTAGTCCATGAATGTGTTTGTGTTTGTGATGTGGACGCCACTGCCATGATAGAACATGGGAATTAATTGTTATGACCGATATTTATATGACATATCATGGTCATGTGAATGTCAAAGGGGGAACCATTCTCGAATAATACTGTGGCTAGATTACGAGTACTTTCATAATGGAATACATTGCCAGTGTGACAGTGCCAGCGATTATATGGGTTATTGATGTGCATGTAACAGGAAGTGAATTTCATATGCAGTACATTCGCCTCCCGATACAACAATCCATGCAGAACTCAAACTCTATGGAAGGTTCATCATTGCTAATTATTGATATGGAATCCCTGAAATAGTTGTCATTGGTGCCTTATAAATGCATAATTTCATAATTGAATCTACTTCAGAAAAAAAATAAAATAGAACAATTTTGAATCTCGAAAAAGGAGCCAACTTCCCATTGCCGAAATAGTTTTCAATTTCAGATTAGAATAAAAATTAATTTCAGCCGTTATTTATACAGGATTATTCTGATATGTGGTTCAGAGTCAATATCGCTCTCTAATAATTATGTAAATATTTCAAGTGCTGATCATACGACACTGTCAAAAGACTAGACTTTTCCTAATAAAGCAAAAGGCGAGCGCTAGCTATAGAGATATTGATGTATGATTGGTTTATACAGATTTAGAAATAGGAGCCTCATTCGTATGACTTTGGGGAAGCTTGGATATATGGAATCGGTCGGAAGTGGCGGGGAACGGGGCATGCAGTCATATTGCCTCCAGGAATCTGCAACCTTTGATTCACGTGACAGATTTCTATAGGATTGCATTGTCAGTTTAATTCTTTATATAAGATCATACTCTATCTTATAATATCTACATAGTCTATGATATAACTTTTCAAGCATTTTCAGACAATTTTTCTTATTGATGAAAGAGCAGAATTAAAAGATTAACATTTGTCATGATTTGATGTTTGGAATGTATACATGACTAGAAAAGTTACATGTTGTGAAATTGAATGTTATGAAATTGTTGAAAAATTGAATGCAATATTTTCAATTATTAATATATGATATTAATAGTCTTATTTACATGGCTGGTTATATCTTCAGATAAACAATTAGGATTGCTAAAATGACTTAAACATGTTGTTGAGGGTGGACAAAATAATAGTATGTTAACATACTAGTATTTCAGTTGTTTTATTATTGCTACCACCTCGGAGGCCCCACGACCAAAACTGTTGGGATATTGACCGATACACCTCGGAAAGTGTGGATGTAACTCTTACTCATTGTGCTTTTAGTTTTACTGAAATATTACGAGCAGCTCAATATTTGCGTTCAAGCAAAAGTTACCAGCATTACTGACATTTTACCAGGCGTGTGTGCACAATTCCACTGGCTCAGTTGAAGAGTTTTTGTTCTTATGCAGTTAGTGCGCCAGTAATCTCAATCCCTGAAATTTAACCAAATGGATTTTTATTTTGTCAGTATTAGTTACAGAGATTCAGCAAGACAGGAAATTGAAATTTAAACTTCTGTGAAATTTGCCACACTACCAGGACAATGACTTTTAGTAATCTGCGATAGCTGTGTGATTTCAAGGTTATTGCAATGTTGTATTTAGCAGTATGTCAAGCGAACGTTATCATCCAATCATAGTACAGTGCTCCCTCGATATAACGCCCTTCGATGCACCGTGGATTCGGATACAACGCGGGGTCCAACATGGACCCCATTTTAGAAACAAAATTATTTTTATTTTTTCTTTAATTATATTCGTTGATATAACGTGGGTATTATAACACTGGTGGCATGTCATGGACACCAACTTCAGCATTATATCGAGGGAGCACTGTACATTCATTACAATGCACATCAACAATTTAAATTAAATTATTTTATTTTATTTTTCTAATGTCTTTCTGTATTTAACAAATATAGAAAAACTTCATAGTAAACTTGTAAAAGTCAAACTATTTTCATCCATATATGAATATACAAATTATTTTTGTATACAAACCGATGGTACGTGAAGGTTGTTGACTAAAGCATTTTAATATCCATACTGAACTATGGTTTTTAAATGGGCAATGATGTCACTTTATGTAATCAATGGAACATTTGACTGAAACTTGGACATTGATGTATCTGTTTAGATGACATGAACAACCTTATCAAATAGCAATCAAATATATAAGTTTATTGATTACCTGAAAACAGACATCTTACAACCTACCCATATGCCCATCCCTCCCCCACACATACCATTCAAATCCCTTCCCCCTCCCTCTTTCCATCCATATGTTAAATCACCACCCTGCTCTGAAATGAAAGTCATATAATGCTGAGACAGGTAGGCTATGCATTGTTGTGTACAACTGTTTAATGATAGAAGTGACCTGGCATGTGATACAAGATGCTCTTACTGGTCTTGACCAGAGGGGTTACCACTAGTTTGGCTCAACAGGTAGAGCTTTGGACTCACAATCCAGCAACTCGGTTTCTAATTCAAATATTGGAGCAGTCCTCGATTACAATGGTGCCCAATGTGGGTGTACATGTCGTTTTTTTATTTTATATTAAAACTGTTTTAAAATATTATGTCACTTATATCATGGCTTGTTAAAACTTTCAATTTCTTGTCATGTACAAAGTACATAGTTATTATTAGGACAGAGGGCCAGCGTTTGTGGTCATGTTGTCTTTGATGATGGAATTTAAATCCTATTAAATCTTATTTTATTTTTTTATTTTTTATTTTATTAATTGGCTTTAGAGCCACTTTCAAGATTATTTCACTTATATCACAGCTTAACATGTGGGCCTGCGCTGCATATGCCTTTGATGTAGTAAATTAGACAATGAATTTTGCTCAAGAGTTAGGCAAGTAAAAAATGTGGAATTCAATTGTCTAATTTAGACAAGGAAATGATACAATTAATATACCATTTGTATAATTTTGTTGTGTTGTATATTATCTATAATTATATATCCTGAGTAGATGGATGTCTGTTAGCTTCTGTATTATCCACTATGAATCTGGTACACAATGGAAGCATAATCCATGGAAAATCATAAGATCCATATGAATATGCTTGATAAATATTTACTACCATGTTAATTACTCTCATAGCATTTCATTGATTGTATTGATCTAGCACAACGAATGGCTAATATAGTGAACATATTATTACCAATTCCATTCATAGACAATTACAGAAATGATCTCTTGGGATAATTATTACTATTAATACACGATCGATATATAAACAAATATGTGATATTTTCACAGCAAAGTTATTAGCTGATCTGTTGTTACAAAGTACATGGAAGATTGAGAAAGGTTGACGTTGGAGAATTGTTTTGATAATCTCCATTAGCCGCAAGCATAGTTGGAGTCGGATCTCTTTGGAATTCAGTGATCTTGATAATTTACAACCTTTGGCATTTCGCTGGAAATAATACCGTTCTATTCCATTTTGCCTGAAGGCCATTCAGAGATGGTGAATTTGACTTAATATACCCTGTGATATTGCACATAACACTCTGATTTTACATGCAATATGTGATGCCTGTGCTTCATTCTAATAACATGGGGGGATTGTCCTTCTAAAGTGTGATTGTCCTTCTAAGCAAATAGCATCTTGCCATAGGCTATATATTGTAACTGGCATGTGTAGTGATAGTTTGTAAACTGATCCATGTACGTACATATCTGTCTGTCAGCAGAGGCATCATGCAGAAACTGACATCTAAATGCATCCATTTCAAGATGAAACCAAGTCTGTTTCAAGGTGTACATTTCAAGATAAAACCATTTCCATTTCAAGATTAAAACCATGATTTAAAAAAGCATCCATTTCAAGATTAAAACATTTCAAAACATTAATTTAAAGGTAAAGTTATGTTCTATCTCAAGATGGACTTCTCAACGTAAAACTATGTGTATTTCAAGATGCACACACATCTATGTCAACCATGAAATGTCAGTATATATTTATATGACGATAGGATAAACTGATTATCCATGCTTACTAAATGTTATATTTCTCTAAAGAATGGTCGATTGTTTTCGTGAGATGTATGTCAGAGATTGTATATGTTTTGGCTAGACAAGCTTCAAGACCAGTTTTATGGATCCATCATTTGTATTGTCTAATATTTCATATATCTTTCAGAATGTTGGAGTATATAAATGTTCCATTATTCAATAAGGGGATACATGTAATGCAAATTAAACATGAAACATGTACCATCTTTAAATATATACGTTTTGTTTACAATGTGGATCCGTTTGTGAAACATTTCCATGAAACTATTAATCAAATTGGTGTGGCCTTACAGTAAGCTCATTATATGTCAACCAGATATGTCAACAATCATTCGTAAGTCCAGATTGAATGTGGATTTAATATTAATAGTGCAAACACAGACAGATTGCATATTGGTATTCTGATAATGTTGTGGATACTGTACATTTAAATTTTGTGTATAGTCAGACATTTTAATAAAACATCATGAGATACATTTATCATGATTTATTACTGTACTTGTTTTATAGGTCTATTATGATTATGTTATTTTATCTTTGTTACTTAGTGGTAAAATCATCTTTGAATGCAGATTTATGTTACATATTGTTTTATTATTTATTTGTCTGAATAGTATACTGATGTGGAAAACATAACAAAAATCTACCATAATATATTGTAATATGATTCTTTAGGGCCAGTATCAACAATGCTCTGCTCTAACTATGACAACAGTACTTTATTTATAAAATAGAATGACCCACTTTCTTTGGTCCATATAAGACCCCCATTTTATTGGGAACATAAAACATTATGGGACATTGGTAGGGAATCCATACATAAAACTGATATTAATGTCACAATGGTGATCACCGTTGTCAGATGGTACCCAATTAATTAGGGAGAAAAAAATATTTCTAGTGAAAAACAAACAAAAAATCATATTTGTCAGGATAAATAGTTGTATGAGAATAGATCAATAACCATTTCATTCAGTGATCTTTGACCTATGCAAAGATTATCTTACCATTTTACAACCGCATTATTATCATTGTCAAGAATATGAAAGACGATATACCTGAAAGACTTCATTTGATGTGGTAGACAATGGAAGCTGCTTGGCTTACAACTTATTCATAAAGCATCTTATCAATTAATTGAATCATCTATTTCATGTGAATACTACTAACATAGTAAATATTACAACAAAGGAACCAATTTCATTCATCTATTTTATAATGCAAAAGCACACAAAATATGTCTAGCACTCATGCCGTCGTAAGCAAAAAACACGTCTGATGAACTAGAGAATATTAGCTGCAAGGAATCAATATATAATGAAATTACTTTTATATGCTGCAGAAAGTACATCCTTTAAAGTTCTGTTCATACTTTCCTGATTGAGTATGTGTATTCAAAGAATTTCATCACCTTAGATGTACATAGGGCCTACCACCAATTGATGTATACATGTACCACCATATGTCACCACCAGTCTCATTGAACTCAATTTTCTTGATGCATCTTGGAAGAAATTGTGTCACCAATATTCAAGAAATGCTGTCAACAATTTTAGATATATTCATAATGATTGAATGAATTGATAATATGATTTATAAAATATGTTTTAATAATAAAATGATGTACACATTCCTGAGAATTTTGTATTTATTTAACCCTCTCCCTGTTGAAGGCAACTTAACTTGTCCGATCACATGCAGAAATAGAACATTTTGATTTTATTCAGTAGGGAGAAGGTTAATCAAGTGTGTGTATTAAAAACATCTTCTTTTCTTTTTAATACCATACTAAGTCAAATTTAAATTTAAAGCAATAACGTTTTTCAGCATGTTAGCATTATATGCTATGACTGAGCCAGACAAATAATTCCAATCAGAGGCTATTATTTTATAAATAATGCCATTGTCATTGCACACACACATCATTATTCGTGAAGCAATTGTCTTTAGTCAGTCCACGTAGACTAGCGAAGACTCGCGTGCAGTGACAAAGTCAGACTTCTAGCTAAGGATCAAGCTGTGTAATCTTCATAAATTGTAGAGCTGCTGGGTCTCTAAGGTCCCGAGATCGCGTTGAAAGGCGTCGTCCTCAAATTGACGAGGTCATTAAGAAAGGCGATTATTTGCAAAACCAATGCCATCACCATGTACTGTTTCACCTATAGGTATCACACCACCAAATACTTTCCCATAGGCCACAATGGTAGCGTTTGGATTGATGTAATCTTTAGGAAGG
>JAUTBZ010170379.1:0-10372 GCA_032361785.1 Lepetodrilus galriftensis | reverse complement strand
TCGTGAATATGTTTTTTCTCTTAAATTTGGCAAAATCGTGAAAATTCCGAGCCGCTAAATAAAACCGTTTTACAGTACATGTGCTATATATACGCTAGCAGGTAGGGAGACTCATTAACGGTATGTATACATCCAAACATACGAGCCGCATCCTTCAGGCGTGAACAGACAATTGTAATTTCAGCGAAAAAAAAGCATAAGCTGCTGGCCCCAAGCCACGTCCAGTGCAAATAAATTGACCCCTGGACAAATAAATCAGTGGATTTCCACAGAGAATTGCCATGCCCAACCCTTAGGATCCAGACATTATTACTGCCTGTACTTGACCATAAGATGTTGACAATAGCTAATTGGGCATTTTTTAATGATTCTTGATGAGAAACAATATACCGTACATTGTTGTGGCATAAAAGTAGAGAGGAACTCAGTAAGTTTACATAAGAGTAGCATCTACTGGATAGATATATTTACTTGAAAATACATAACATCCATTGTTTAATGGTTCCATATAGGGAAAAAAAACCACTGATTCAATGCAATAGAATTGATCCATGTATAAAAACAAAACACATTGATTCAATGCTATAGAATGGATCCATATAAGAAAACAAATCACACTTGTTCAATGCTATTACGTATAGGGATACGCAGTAAGGAAATACCGACCATTCGCCACTACAGGATCAGAATTCTCCTTCCCCTTCTTCCTATGTCTCGACCTCTTTTTCTTGCCTTCCTCGGGCCCCCCAGCCGGCGTTCCGACCGAGCGACGACTCACCACGGACGAGGCCCGCTTCTTCACCCCTCCATCAACGATACAATCCGTCTCATCACAACTACTTTCGTACCCGCTGGTGCGTTGCGACTTGGCCTTGGGGGGTGGCGATTTCGTGGCGAACCCACAACAGAGGGCCAGCAAGCCTTTCGCAGAGAAGTCAAATCCTGCGAGTCTGTTTCCGAACATCGAATGCTTTTAATCCTCATGTATATATACAACAACAACAACAATAACAACGACCGATGCACGCACACACACGCGCGTGGGTGGTGAATGAGATCTCACATCCTGCACGACATGAAAGAACCTCGGTATTTATCCACTCCTCGGGAATAAATGAGAAAATGACAGTATTATCATCCAGGGGACACTTTAGATGACACAAGCTGCCGACTGCCCGCCGAGCAATGAATGGTAATCCTGGCCGTCTCTAGATGCCGAGACACCGCGTGTAAGAATCAATGGCTCTCCTGGCATTGTGACGTTCGCGACAATGAATCTCACGTACAAATCCATTAATTACGTCCACATCTATTCACCTGCAGTACACATCTATTCACCTGCAGTACACGCGGAACATTCCATTACACGGATTAACAATTATCTACGAGGATGACATCGATTTTTTTCGGAGGGGTGTTTTTCGCGAGACATCCGACAGCGCGACAGGAAGCGGTGACATTAAACAGTGCTACGCATCCGAGTATCAGTACCAAGCACGCCTCTCTCTCGGTCGCACGTCAATATGAGCTCAACCATCCATGCCTGAACTGTGCCTGTGCTGTGACTCCGTCTGCTGTACACACTGTACTTAGCCATCCTCGGTACGGTAGTAGCGTGCCGAGCAACCTGTACGCACGCTTCGTATTGATCCGTCAAGGGAGATAATCCATCAGACGACAGGTGGATTGTGGTGTACAGAGTAATAACTGTAAAATATCACAACGCAGTAAATAAAATCAATGACATTTGAAATATTCTGAGACAGTTTCTCTTTCATATTTGAAATGTAATTCAAGACGGATTAATATAGAAATTTACGGAACATTATTAACCATGTCAATGCTGGTGGCGATCGGATGTACCATAGAGCAGTGATGTGGCTAATCTAGCAGGGATAGGGTTAATATGAACATTATTACAGATGACATGCTTGGTTCTCGTCAAGGCTCAAGCAGAGATATATCGGCTGCCATCACATTATGGTTTAAATCCCTATGTTCATGCTTCTTCTCGGCGTTCTTCTTGGCATTCTTCTCGGCATGGCACCGGTTATCTTTGACATCTCCCACCGAGGCACCATCCATCGTGATATCCACAGTAATGCGACCATTAGAAGGTCAAGGCTGCATCAACACGCACAATACTATTCGGTCGTTGGTACTTTCAGGCATTGGTCCTTTCAAGTTTCCTCAGGGAAGAATCTGTCACTTCAAATATAATCAACTCGGAAGTTTCGCATGTTCATTTCAGTGGTGAATGCCGATGTCTTCCCATGTGCAAGCAAACAATGTGTCTTGTTTGACAGCTTAATCAGATAGAAGGAGCGTCTGTGATGAACTGTTTCTACTTCAAATAGATAGATATCAAAGGAATTGAAATTAAAAAAACCCAGATGAATATTAGAAAACAATAGTATATATGGAAACAAATATTAAAAGCCATGATAAAAATAATTAAAAATCAAAGATGATTTTCATACAATCTTCATAGTATCTTTAATCTGTGTATATAACATTTCGGCCCCTGGTCTTGTTCATAGTGTTGTATGTTAAAATGTCTCTCATGTTATGTCAATCCTTTCTTATTCTTTTTTTTCTTTAAAATCTTCTCTTTTTTATTTTCTATTCATATGGGTATTATGGTATTTCTTGCAGAATTTCTACTAATGAATTTTTATTGACATTCCAATATATCAAAACGGAAGCTATGCACTTGTTTCAACTGTGGCACAATCTAGACGAATTGCAGCAAGACATATACATGGACTGAGACATCCCTTGAGAATATCTTAGAATATCTTAGATTATCTTAGTACAGTATTGACCCCGAAATAGACCTGCAGACATATCAAATTCCAGAAATTCATTGATTTGCCTGTGGGTTCAGAGGTCAGTGCTAAGGATACTGTATGTCTGGCATCCATAATATGTTATGGAGACATTAATGAACTCACCAGAGAAAAGGCATATGAATTATTACGACGTATGGTCTAGCTTCCTACTGTCTCATTAAAGTGGCAAGACGAAGACGATCTTTGAATGAAATATCAAATATTGTTTTACAAAACTTTAAAATGTTTTCTATCCCAGTATTTACTCGGGGAACATATGAAAAGGATCTATAAATGTTATATGACATGGTATAATCATTGAAAAAGAAGGTGATCCCCAGAGTGGCCTGTTCTAAATATACCATTGGATAATTTTACACTTCGAGTACTCCACACACTGTTCCACTGTCCTGAAAGAAGTGTGCCTATAGCATCACACACAAAGTGAATGCAGCTGTTTGGAGTTTGAGGAACATTAACACACAAAAATGTGATATCACAAATACACATACAGCAATCACTATCCAGATATTTATAGATTAGTAAAAAGTATGAACAAATATCTGTTCTTGTCAGGGAAATATAGTTGTATCAGAATATGCAACCACAGTAATGTGACCATTAGAAGGTCAAGATTTTTTACCTTTAAAAAAGGTAATCTTACAATTTTAAGATAAACATGATTTACCGGTAGCACCTTCAGTAAAAGGTCAAAGAGGACATGTAAATACTAGTTATTATATTTTTACAGTAAGTTATTTTTTTATTATTTTTTCTCTCATAAATTTAATGTTAAAATTGTATAGCCTGCCTGAAAATCAAATTTATTGAAATTGGGTGAAACAAAAAATAGTTGCATTGAAGTCACAGTGTCATAAA
This sequence comes from Lepetodrilus galriftensis, assembly GCA_032361785.1. NCBI lineage: Eukaryota > Metazoa > Mollusca > Gastropoda > Lepetellida > Lepetodrilidae > Lepetodrilus > Lepetodrilus galriftensis. The sequence continues at coordinate 6,662 of JAUTBZ010170379.1, read as the reverse complement.
AAAATATATTTCAATGATGCATAGATTTTAATCAATATATTGTGGAAGTATAGTATTTCAGTGATCTCAAAGCAATGTGTTTTTGGTAGGACACAACTATAGGATTTTGTATGACATGGTCATGAACGATAACCATCTGTCATAATTGTAGTCATATAGATGTTATCGTCCATTATGGACAATACACTAATAAGAACATATGTTGAGAATATACCAAACTACGGTATGCAGAGAACATACTGGCCTTCATGGCGAGCATACCAGCCACCATGGAGATTCACCAAAATACTTTAGATTTTTTTTCTTACCATTCCTCATCTAACATGTACGGTAAACTTGTGTAAAAGCCACCAAGCAGATTAAAACCGAGATATTTTAGATTTTTTTGCTTACCATCACACCATCCCATTCCTCATCTAACATGTACGGTAAACTTGTGTAAAAGCCACCATGCAGATTAAAACCGAGATATTTTAGGATTGTTTTCTTACCATCACGCCATCTCATTCCTCATCTAACATGTAAACTTGTGTAAAAGACAATGTTTATTGATTGAGTTCCATCATGTTGTCACGGCATGCGCCCATATGCCGTGCTAACACACACCCGTGTATTTGTTAGAGGCTGCACCTCGACAATTAAACATTAATAGTGTAACACTCCACTATTGTTTATACACCTACACACCGAGACAGAAATATACCTTTTGCCAGTTCATCTCCGTCAAAGTAGTCTGTATGAGCTACCATAGGTCACAATGTTAATGATACGACTGTACATGCAATATTTATTCCATTTCACGTATAATATCACAGATATTTTATGACAGTAGTCTGTATAAAATAGCTAGGTCACAATGTTAATGATACGACTGAATGCAAGCAATATTTATTCTACGTGTGTATTTCACATAAGATCTCAGTGATATTTGCATGGCGCCTCGCCACTTCATTAATCTGAATCACTGTGCTGTAAGGCATCCAAGATTGCCTCTGGCAGGAGGAAGGTTAAACATGTTAAATTAATTAGTCTATTGGCACCATGAGATGTAAGAAAACGACCTATGGCAAATCAGATCTCCAAGATCAATGGTATTCTAGAAAGGCAGCCAAAATATCTGACTATTAAATTCTGTGGTCATTGGGAACAATTAGACAAGCAGTCTCCATTCAGTGTTAAGAACACACAAACTGTTCAATTGATAACCTGGTCGAATAATCATTACAAAAATCACAGACCTCTCGAGAACCTCTATACTACGAACTCTGTGTAAAGTAACATGGCACTATTCAAATACTCTCGCTGTTTTCCATAAACATCAGAACATATGGACAGATCTCCAATAACCTAAAGACACGCATGCACGCACAATAGAAGCATGTGAAATTGAAATATGACCTGCTGGACAATTTTTAATTTTTTTTTATCTCAGCCTGGGCAATCATCTCAATCGCCTCCAGGCAGCACCAAGAGTACATTGCAACTTGTTAAAGATTTCCATTACATGTCTCTTCAGCAGTCGGAAGTTACATGTCTTCAGCAGTCGGAAGTTACATGTCTCTTCAGCAGCCAGAAGTTACATGTCTCTTCAGCAGCCAGAAGAGTGTACATATGACACACAATTAAATAGACACTTCTATCGACCTGTCAATGACGATTGTTTCTGAAAACTAGATATTTTATTCTTCTGTACAAGTTCAAACGAAATAGATCAAATCTCAGCCCCAGAGTAAAACATCTTGAAGACTAGATAATTTACGCTTCTTTACAAGTTCAAACGAAATAGATCAAATCTCAGCTTAGAGTTAAACATCTTGAAGACTAGATATGCTATGCTTCTTCGCAAGTTCAAAAGAAATACACGTAATCTCAGCCCAGAGTTAAACATCTTGAATACACTTAAAGTTACATTAACAAATTGTTGGTGATCACATGTTTAAAGGTTGAATTATTGGTGGTGCGTTGACCAAGAAATTTGGCAGTGATAGAAACTAACTTTAAAACTTACTAGCTTGAATAGTGATACAAATAAGAAATGTTATGAATTGCTATGTCCTTAGGATACCTTTAGCATGGGAGAAATGGCCAGGGCTAGCAGGCTAGTGTTAATTTTGATCCGTGATTTAGAATAGTTGGACATTGATCTGGGCCTTGCAATCATCACTGACAATGTCTATCAGAGCATAACAGGACAGCTTCATCTCCTCAATAACTGAGCAATTCTGGGACATCTGTAAATACAGCCTTTGGCTTAAATTCAATTGTTTTCCCCCATTTCTCCATGGAACGATTTCAACCAAATGTCTGCTCAGTGAGAGGTTCCCATTCCATGGATCAAATATCAGACAGACAGAATTAAATTTGAAAATAATAATATTATAATGTACGTATTTATATCGCGTCAAATCCATGCTTCAGAAGCATGCTCATAGTGTTACATTATTACCTCTTAATCTTAAATCCATCAAATTCTACATGCATACATAAGCTACAACTACTGCCAAATTCAAGGTACCACATACTATGGCTAGAGATATCTGAGGAATACTCATTAAGAAAATCATGTAACCAAATTTGGTTCTACTGCATATTGTCTTTACCAATTCCTAAACGTCAGCATTATTCATTCAATCTAATATTCCATGCATACTATGGGTTGGTGGTATCTAAGGAATACTCATTAAGAACATCATGTATAACCAAATTTTGTTCTACTTTATCTTGCATACTGTCTGCCCCAATGTCCTAAAGGCCAGTATTATTCAATCGAGATGTAACTTTTCTTTCTGTTCAAGTCAACCAGAAATCCCTTGCTGAGTAACGTGATTATTGGGGGCCTGATTATTATCCGAGAAGGGGAGGGTCAGTAGGTCTGCATCCCATTTGCAATGAATATTTGGGAAATTGTTCCTAATTTGCATACAAATTAATTTCTAATAAGGCCATAGTTATTTGATTAATTGGTTTACGGATATGCTAAGCAGATTTTTCTTTTCACTTTGGAAAATATTTTTTTTTATTATATTCTGCCAACAGTGTACTAGCCTTTAGAAAATAATAATAAATGGTGAAGGAAAAAGTCACATAACCCATCACTGAGTATGAACAAAGATTGAAGGCATTGGGTAACATACAGTAGGGAAAACATTTAATTGGTTACTGGTAAATATGAATAACAAAAAAAGTATAATTCATAACAATTAATTATATTGACATGCAGTGCTGAGAAAATAATTAAAATTAAAATCTGAACAATTTATGTGCATTGGTGTTTATAACAATTACTATTTACAATTATATTGATCAATTATAAGTATTTTCTGTCAACCAACCATTCATAATCTCCAATTAATATAATTTTCATATTTGACCCAATAGACTGGATAAAACAATATTAAATAATGTTTATTTTTATTTTCGACCACCTGAACCAAAATTAGCCGCCCAAAAAAATCTGTAAACCAAGTAATCAAATAACTATGGCCTAAATGACGGTAATGACCCAATTTACATTCTGACTGGGTCAAATTCCATTGCTGCCTGTATTGCATAAAATTTACAGTTCTATGTACAGTCAGAACTCTCATGTCAAAGTAACTGTATCTACAAATGTCTGGCTGGTGATGCTCATCAAGGGGAGGTAATTCAGACGTCCCCGGAGAAGCACCAGTGGCAGGCTGTTTAATCGGACCACCACATGAGCTGACCGCCAAACTACATCCTCGGGTCAAAACGCACATTTGAGAACTATTTAGCTGAGCAGTTAAACACCACAAGAGACTTTTCTCTTAGAATTCAAACAATTACCATTTATCTCTTGTAATCCATTCCGCTGAATCAATACATTTGTGAATATATATATATTTTTATATACATCCATTACAGAGTGACTTAGGAAGCTTTTGTTTTGCAACAGCTGGTCCAACCATGTTTTACATGCGATAATTACAAAATGGAAATATTTTTCAGTAATAATTTATGTATTCATCACTGTCATTTGTACTAATTGTATGAATGTCATTAAACACAACATTAAAATGAATAATCATGGAATAAAGTTCTCTATGCATATTTAAAATTAAAATACAAATGTAAATACATTAATTTCTAGCATAGACAAGAATGATACCATGTACCACATTATTCCCATAAAATTAATGGCTAAATTACAAAAGAAAATTCTGCATTTAATTCACATAAATGCCAGTTCTATATTGAGTTTCCATTAGAAACATGAAGTGAGCACCATGTAATGGAGACCTTCAGGGAATAAATAGCAACATGTAATTGATATTGATGAGATGTGTTATCTTTCACCTCATGTCAAGATATCATAATCTGATATTGTATATATTAAAGCTGCACTAACCAAATGCATTCAGAAAATATATTTATAAAAAATAAAAAACACATACAAAAATGCTATTTTTTTCTCTGATTTAAATACTTTCTATTTTTATTGCACTAGTGATTCGGTTCTAAAGTCAGAGGTGTTTCAATCGCGATAGACAGTGTCTAATTTCATGGTCGTGGCTCTTTTTGACCAATCGCTGTAGGGTATTCATATGTCATGTTAGAATAGTTTATAATGCATTTACTTTCTCAATTATATTGTGAAGTTTATTTTTAATTTTTGTTTCTTTTCTATGTTATATAATATACCAGTAGACGTTTGTGCTTCTGATTGGATGTTGCATTGGCATCAGTCCTGACTCCTGTGACATCACAGGACATAGGACGGCGCTGGTGGACATCGCTACACACGTGGACATCATGACCTTCTACCCAGCAACATCACAGTACAAGACTACCGGTAGTATTGTTTTTTTTCTTCTTCTTTTAATTGGGGTTTAGAGCCGCTTTCAAGATTATTTCACTTATATCACAACTTGCCAGTTTAGGACAGGAGGAAACCCACAACATCTGTAGCATTTAATGTTGCAGAAACCCACGAGCTCCGACTGGTATTGACAGACCAGGGATGATATATGCATTGCCATTCTACAGATGCCACATCTTATCAATACCACATCAGAAAGGTAACGTTCACGAACATTGATGCCACAAAGAACAAACACAGCTGCACGATTCAAGATTCAATAATTACTGTTCCGTATTGCTTGGGTAACAGCAGGTAGATAGATTATGTCACTTATATTGGTGTTGAATCTTGAATAATAATAAAACAATTTACCAGAAATAACTCAAATACACATTGCCATCATTGGGTGCCATTGCAACTGAGGACTGTGCCGATCCTGGGATTCGAACCAATGTTAAAATAATTGACGGAAACATGAAGAAATTATATAATAACATTAATACTGTACCTTTCGTCATTGAAAGTATTCGCGACAAGACTTCCATTCAAATTCATACACCTTCTTCTGAACCATCACAACTGTGACATTGTAGAAACTACCGGTACTGCTTCCAGTGTTCTACATGACTTGCTTTAACACGCAAAAGGGATGCAGTATGACATAAATACCCTTCAAATAGACGATTAGATACCCTAAGGTACAATTTTGATGAATGGTAATTACAATACAACCACCATTATACACGTACAGCAAAATCAATGAAGCCAGAGCCAGGATAACTGAGTCTGTGTTCAACAATTTTATGGGAAATAACAAGATTTAAAAGTAAAGATAATACTAATAGCATGGTATTGTATGAGAAAGGTATAACTCAGACTGTTCGTTTTTTCCCTCTCTGGAATTTCAAATACCGTATTCGATGTATAAATGTTATTATTTTAAATTTTCGTATTTTTTTCATACTTTAATAAACGCCCCCCCTCAAGTCAATTTTGTTAACGCCCTGGGCGTTTAATACGTCGAATACAGTATATATATTCCCTATCTGAGTTAGCTAACTTTAAATCCATATACTAGCTCTGTAGTCACTACATCTGATTCTATGAGAATAAAATTCTGTTCTGTTACGATCTGTCTATAGACACTACATGTGATTCTATGAAAACGAAATTCTGTTCCGATTTCTAGATATTTGATTATGCCGAGACAATTGTTTGCAAAAATAGATGTAGAATTGGCCAAGCATAAATTGGGAGCTGACGATGTGTTAAAAACAACAGAAACATCGAACGTCAGACGTCAGTCATTACTAAAATATACTCTTGTTCCAGACACTGTCAGGTCATGCTAACGGCCAAAACCAAAATATACAAGTTTGATACGATGCCAGTAAAGATGAAGAGTACTATGCTGAGTAGGTATAAAAACCTGACAATATTAACCCAGTTACAGTTGGTTCGGTCTCAGGCACTATTCCATAGGGCATGTCGGGTTGCCTTTTGCATGGAGACCGTTAATCGATGCCAGTGAATAGAGAAAGAAAAAGAAAATAAACATGCAGTAGCCACTTAGAAATATATATATATAAAAGTGTTTATGTATTCGACAATCATGACACATATGTTTGAATTGGGAGGAAAACCTGAGAACATGCTTCAGAAGCACAACAACCATCATCTGAGGTTAGGAAATAGATGTGCTTATAGGTAATACTCTACCATAGCACTCAAAACTAGTCGTACACCGGTCGAACGTATATACAATTGAGCCACGGTTATGTAAATTTGCAAGTCAGTTATTGGTTGAAATGTTGGAAACACATAATTTTATGTGGATAAT
>JAUTBZ010170368.1:0-10299 GCA_032361785.1 Lepetodrilus galriftensis | reverse complement strand
GCCGCCTTAAATAAACCCTATATGTATCCAGAGGATAAAAACATCATCGCTCTAGCGCTGGATAATCCAATAAAAGACGAGAATGCACCCACTATGCTAGACCTAAACAAGCCACAAGAAATTGTCGGTTTTATTGAAAGTAAATTATTCTCAAAATAATAAAACAGGTGAAAACTCTTACAACCCCAAATTAATAGCTAGCCTTGCAAAAGTGGAGGGGTGTCTTTCTTTTGGCAAGTTCAGAATAAACTTAAGCCACAAACTGTACATATTACTAATTAGCTCACCCCCCCCTACTTTTGCAAGGCTAGCTAAATATAGAAATGCCAAAACCAAAAAAGGCTTAGCGTGAGCTAAGCCTTTGAAAAATATGGTGGGCCGTGAGCGATTCGAACGCTCGACCAATTGATTAAAAGTCGCATTACAGCATAGTCATAGTTGGTCTATACGAGTTAAAACAATAACTTAGATATTACCTAATAGTCATAAATAGTCTTAGATAGGCTTCTTCGTGGTCAAAGCGTGGTCAATTACAGAATATGCCAAATTATGGATCAGTAAATGCTATTGCTCTTGATTTGTCATCTGTCCACCGACTGCTTATATTGTTACTTCGACATATTTCATAGACTATTTGATCACATATTCTTTTAGTTTTTTCTAAATTCTTTTGTGTGCAATTAGAGGTAACTCCATCATGATTAATCCATCCAAAGAAGTATATCTTCTCAGCTTCTTCAACATCTCTACTGTGCCTTGCAATATCTAACATTGTAGGAACATTATTAGGATTGGTATATGTAGGCAAACTTCCTCTTAAATCCTCAAAAAACACATTGGGACTAAACTTATTGTTAGGATCAAAATCAAGGTCTAAGGCTTTAACAAGTGCGTTGTAATCATCACCAAGATAAGTTGATATTTCATAATTATTATCTACGCTGACCGTAAAAAACAAATTATATTGAAAGCAGCCAAATAATAATATGTGTGGAAAATCTTCTGTTATATAAATTATTGAAAACAGTAAATCACGAAATTGGAAATTAAACTTTGTTTTTATTAAATTTTGATTAACCATGCTTTCATGAAGCCTTTCAAGGCTGTCTAATCTCATTGTCATACTACTCTCCTAAAAAAATAAAATACTTATCTCACTATAAGGATAGTTATTCAAGTATTGTCTAAAAAGACCCTATGAGTGATAATTTACTTATGACGTGCCTTATCCCTAAAACACCAAGAAAAAATTATTTGACAGGCTACACTGCCTTAAACGTACATTCACCTGAAGGAACTGGTGATTGGCACACGCTGTCTGTGTTTAAAGGTACGCAAGGAAGAAAGCCTGGTGCTTTTTTAATTGCGGAGGATAACTTCCCCTCTTCGAACGAATGGCTTGGTAATGATGAACTCTTTGATTGTCGTTTTTTTCTTGAAAAGTTAAAAATCCCTCTGCCAGAAGGTAAAGTATGGGTAGCAACTCATTACCGTGCGCTAGTCGATTATGTGCTTTACCTCGTTATCAATACTCTAGATATTGGTTTTCATATTCAGCTTGATGATTGGTTTCCTGAAGCACATGAAAAAGAAAAGTGCTATATGTTACTTAAAAAAGTATATGCATCTGGTGGATTTACAACTCTAGAATGGAACTTAGTTACTAAATGGATTAATCTAGAAAAATTAACTTATTAGCGGTTATTTAATATGAAATATTTATTTTTATTTTTTGCTCTCTTTATTTTTTCTATTGCTCACTCTCAACCAAATGTAAAATTTGAATCTGATTGTGTTGTCAAAATTTCAACAAAAAGCTTCGTGCATCATTTCAACCTTAAAAATATAAAAAGAATATTTGAAAGCAATAATGGAACTAAGCTTGATTTTGATGAAGTTCGTATCCGTGATATTACTAGTGAAGATACAAAAGATATTATCAAAAAGTTTGTGGAGTGCTCTCAATAATTATTTGTTTTTTTTCTTAAAAAATTGCTCCATGTTGTTAACCTCACTAATACTTTTAGTAAGTTTATTTGTAACGTAATCTTCGCCAATATTCCAAGATAGACCTGTTTTCACATAATCAATATGTGATTGATTTTTATAATTAAAAATAATTTCTTTCTCTTCATTGGCTAAAAAGAACAATTTATACAAATAAGGGTTTATTTGACCTGCTTCTACATCTATTTCTTTAAGCATAATCCAATAAGTAAATTCTGGAAATACTTGGAGTAAAGCCTGTACATATTCAAAACTTACCTTGTCCTTTTGCTTTTCAATTCTTTCTAAAGCTCTATCTGGAATACATAAAAGCTTTTCCATATTATTTCTAGAAATTCCAAAAAGCTCTCTTAGCTCTTTAAATTTATCGCCTGCGTTTGGCATATACGTGTTTCCGTGTATTATTTAGATAAATATACATTGATTAGTGTATTTATATTTAATTAATACACTTCTCCACGCAATTATATACAGGTTTTTAAATATGACGCAACCAAACACAAGTCTCGACATATCTACACTACCAGTCTATGTCCCAGCAATGACCATAGAAAAATATTCACAAGCATCAGGGGTGTCTGTTGAAACAATACAAGGCTGGATTAAGAGAGGTTACATAGATTCTGTAAAAATAGGCAAACGTCGCCTAATCAACATTGCCTCGATGACCAGAGAATTAACAGTTTAAAGAGTCCAAATCGCTGTTAATTACCCTTACAGCGTAAACAAGTCCTGCATAACCTGTCATTCATTATTGAGTTCTACCAAGTCCAGCGACAAACCTTAATTTTGAAACAACGACAGGCGCAGGCATTTAATTTACTAAAAGGGTTACTTAAAAGGTGAAATATGAAAACACAAATGCAAATAGAAATAATCGGGGCTGAACGTTTCGATATTAACGGTACTAAAATCGCAAAGATGTACCTATTACAAGATGCCGATGCTACTAATCCAAATACAGTAGGTCGTTCGGTAATGGGAGCTAAATGTGATTATGACCTACTCGACAAAATGCAAGGTCTAAGTTACCCCTGCAAGATAACAGCTACCGTAAAAATTGTTATGGGAAAGGGAAAAGCTACAACCCTCCAAGTTGAAGATGTAGAAGTACCACCACAACACTCTGCAAAAAAAGCGGCTTAGTTAAATGCGTTATCCATGCTTAATACACAGTGAAGACACCATTAAAAGTGTCGTAGCTGTGTGTTAAGGGTGGGTAACCAAGTCCATATCTAACTAATGAAAATATTAGTCCTCACCTGCTCTGATCCAACAAAGGTTGGTCACATACAAGGTCATTGCCCTTACAACAAACGCTCATGGCAAGAATTTGAAATACCCGATATTACTTTCTGGGAAACCCTTGTCACTACTTTTTCACCAGAATATTTTTCAGCAATTCTATTGGCTTCAATGACTGGTTTAGGTATCGGCTTTGGTATTGGGCTCGTCGTCAACATGGTAAGACGCGGTAGAAATATTATTTAATCATTTTCAATTTTTCATGTTGTTTTAAGTGGCTGGATAACATGAGTTTTTAAACCTTCATACAGCTACAAAATAAAGGAGTTTCTAAATGAAACAATTTAATCAAGCACTAAAGTTTGGCTCTACGGCTCTTGCTGTTGGTTTAGTAGGTACATCCCAAGTATGGGCAGAAGCTGATGCAACGGTTACAGCAGGTATTTCTGGTGCAATCACTAATGCAGGTGATACAGCTAAGGCGGTAGGCATCCTACTAATCACTGCAATGGTTGTTGTCATGGCTGTCACATGGGCTATGGGAATGCTACGCAAAGGTAAAAACGGCTAATCATGCTGTTTACCATCATCCTAGGATTTAGCTTTGTAACGGCCTTTACAATTGGGTTGTATATTGCATCCCAATAAGCGGAATTGGGGTAAGAAATTACCCCATTTTTAAATATGAAAATTAAAGTTATATACGAAAAAATAATTTATATTATCATTTTCTTGGTCATGCTAATAACGCAAATTTTAAAAGCGACTGAGTATCCTTATCAAGCTAATGCTTGTGACAATTACCAGTTTTCTAATTCATTAACTACCATCAAAAGTAAAATATTAGAAGATTGTAAAGTCCAATTTGTGAGCATTAATAATAAAATACGAATTATTGACAGTTATTACCAACAGACAGGCTCTGATCACAGAATAGCACTAAAGTTAATGATGCCTGATTTAAGCATTGCTAATTTTGAGGTTAAATTAATTGTTGATAATCAATGCCAGCAATTTTATAAGAACTGTTCAAAAACCTGTAATTCAAAAATTATAAAAGAATATATATGCAAGGACTATGTATGCCTTTGCGAGTAATTATTCTTAGCTTTCTTATCTTTAACTTTTCAAATATCTATTCGGTTGAATGCCCAGTTGATTTGCCCCCAACGTTTACTGTTGATACTTCAAGCATTCAGCCTTTCCCTGAATTGACCACATACACTGAATATAAAGCGGTAGCCTCTTCTTGTTACTGTATGTTAAGTACTACTGTTGTAGCGGATAACTTAGCATCTGTTCTCCAATCGGCAACTGAGGCTTGCACTTCATATTATCAAACTGCCAACCTACCGCCATTTCAATATTTAGAGTATCAGCTTAATTATGGGTATCAGATTACTTATAGACCAAGACCTATTAATACTATTACTGAATCAGCTTATACAAATTGCAATATATTAGTTAATTCATCGGCAACTCAAAAGCTGGCGCATGGTACATATAAAACAGATTCGGAAGTTATTTATATTGTTGGTATTGGTGATACCTGCCCGACTAACACAGCTAATGAATTAACACTCTCTTTTAATGAGCTTACTGATAAAACCTGCTATGTACCTAATACTGGTCAATGTCTGCCTGACTATGAGCTTGTAGGTGATAAGTGTCAGCCAAAAGTATCTAATTCATGCCCTAATTATGTTTGCCCAGATGGTTATAAGTTAAGAGATATTGTTCCTCAATCTGGTGGTCAAACTTATACTACTTGTGATAGACCACCATTAAAAAACTGTTCTAACAATGAGCCATATTTAGTATCTGATATATGTCCAGAAGATCAGGTTTGTACCAATGAAACTTCATGCAGGACATACCAACTTGGTCAAAGTCCTTGTACCTCCACCGAGACCTTTGTATTTAATTACACAAGTCCTACCCAGTTTTCTAGTAGCTGCTCTCAAAACGCTACAACACCGACTGATCCTACAGATACATCAAGTAGTGATCAGGTTTCTGACCTCACAACTCACTCTTTATTAGAAGATATAAAATCTAATACTGTTTTTAATTCTGGAATAGAAGATCAATTAAGAATATTAAAGTCTAAAACTTCAACGGCAACTAATCAGCTTAACCAACTTGCCGAGCAACAAAAAATAGCAAACACCCTCTCTGAATTAAAAGCACTAAATCAAGCAATACTTGATGCAGAGCTAGATAGAAATGCTAATTTTGCTAATGGTACTTATCAAATAGGAACTATAGAACCTTTGTCAGGCACTCCTACTGATACAGCAAATTTAAGTGAGCTTACTGAAAAAGTAGATGCTACGAATACCAAACTTGATGGTAATCCAACAGAGTTCCCAGATTCAGAAGCAGTCTTGAATGCAAAAAAGCAAGAATTCACTGATGCAATCAGTGCTAGAAAAGGTGAGATCATGGCTTTGTTCAATGTTAGTAACATATCTTTTTCTGGTTCTTTTCCTGATATGAGTTTTCAAGTTTTAGGTAACTCATTCACGATAGATACTACATGGATAGATTACATTCTAGCCTTTCTTGGGATTTTGGTAGTTCTCTGGGCTTATTACGATGCCTTAATCATTGTTTTAGGGGGCTAGTATGCAAGATATATTAGATTTTATAAGTAGTGCATGGAATTCATTTAAAGAAACCTTATCTGAATTTGGCTCTTATCTACTAAATATGTTTCTAACTATGGTGTTAGATACGATGATGTGGCTTGGTGATCTTGCTTTTGATTTGTTTAGTACATTGATAAATGGTTTATCTTTGGATTCTCAAATTAACACTTATGCCTCACAGCTTCACCCTACCTTTGGCTATGTGTTTGATGCGCTGAATATAGCAACTTATATTCAGATTATTGTTGCTGCATATATCACTAAGTTGGTAATTAAATTTACCATGTCGTTTATTTAACAATGGCAATTAACCTTCACTATGGCCCACCCGGAACTTACAAAACTTCTGGAGCAATTCTCGACGACCTGCCAAAAGCATTAAAAGCTGGCCGTGTATTAATCACCAATATCAGAGGGCTAAAAAACCCATCAAAAGTTAAACAAGCCTATAAAGAGCAAAAAAGATTTAAGTATTTTTCAAAATATAAAATTTCAGATGATTTTGAAATAATCTTTTTAGATACACGCAAAGAAGAAGATAGAGAAAAACTACGTCGTTTCTTTCATTGGTCACCACAAGATGCCTATTTTATTATTGATGAAATAAATACAATATTCCCCAAAAAATGGACAGAAAAACGTTTAGAAGAATTTGACCTTCATTCTGGTAAACCAGAAGAACTAATTGATTCTAAAAACTTTCTTACAGGTAGAAGTAATAACACTGTTTACGATACAGATAATGACCCAATCCTTAGACCTCAAAATCTGACTGAAGCATTAGAAATGCACCGTCATTACAACTGGGATTTTTCTCTCACATCACCCTCCTATAAGAAATTTCACCCTGTTTTTTTTGATGTTGCAGAAGTTGCTTACAAGCATATCAATAGGAAAGTTGTAGGTGTAACTGGCTTTTGGGAAATTATGCATTTAGCAACTAATGCAGGGAATGCCAAAGGCGACCAATTACAACAAAGAGTAAGAGAAATACCACAATTTATATTTGATCTATATGGCTCAACTGCTACTGGTGAAGTGAGGGATTCAACTGCTGGTAGAAATGTTTTTTTACAACCTAAGATATTCCTAGTTCTTTTCTTGGTTATAGGGCTGTTCAGCTATGCCATGTATGAATTAAGTCGATTAAGAATGTTTGGAGAATCAAAAGATGAAAAAGAAGTTATTGAAGTTATCGCGCCTAGCAATACGACTAATCAAAAAGGTGCTACCCCTGATAATCTTCCTTCTGGTGGTCGCCTTATTAAAACAAGCGCCACTCATGTTGTTTCTGCTCCCCTTTATAACGATTTTCTGGAAGGTTTTGAAATTACTCTGGCGGGTATCCTCTTGGGCACTAGGCTTATCACGCTCAAAAGAGACGACAAGCAACGTCAAACAGATATAAGGCTACTGGTTGACCTTGGGTACTCGTTTCGCTTCCTCGATGACTGTACTGCCATTATCTCGCATCCAGAGTTTAGAAAACGATTCATCACCTGTGAATTACACAATCAAGATACAGATTATTCACTCCTTCCTAATGGTGAATCAGTTAAGCCAGTACCAGCAGTAAAGAAAGTTGCACCGCTAATTAAGAATCCATTCAAATCACCTGAAAACTGACAGGCTGGCGGACGTGGCGGGAGCAACGTCTGACAGTTTTCAGGTAAAACAGACGTTCCTGTAACACGTCTGATTAAACAAGTTACTAAAAGTCATTATTAGGACAATAGTGGTCATTAAACAAATAAAAGGGTATTTACAATGAAGGGTAAGAATTGGCAACGATACACATTAGAGTCTTTAGCTAAAAATGAGCAATTTGAGAAAGGAAATATCTATTTTTCAGATAAACACGGTCAATTTGATGGCACACAAGATTATTTAATTTGTGGTGCTGTATGTGATACCTATAAACAAATATTTAAAGGAACTATTGATGCTTTATTAGATAGTGCTTTTCAAGCTTTAACTAAAGATGGTGAAACATATATTTATAAAGATGAGATTAATAACACAAGTGCTATTCGGTATAGAAGAATGACTATACCTTGTGATTTAAAAGTAAAGCGCATGGGAAAAAATGCGCGTTATCGTTATAGCTTACAAAATTCTAAGTTAGGAGTTTATATTCTTCTAGGAAGTTACTTCCAAAAAATTGATATTGAATATTCACACTTAAAGATTGAGTTATCTCCTCATTTTATTATTGCAAGAACACCAAAACAAATAGATGAATTCCTATCCTCTGTAGCTGATATGTTGCTAGAAAATCCAGAAGCAACAGAGCCAGAAGTCCACTTAGCTGTTGATGTTCAAGGTTGGGAGCTTCCTGCTCATATGATAGATAATATGGTCACAAGAGCTAAAAGAATTCAATCATACAATGGTTTGTCTAACATAGAGTTTGAAAGCATAGCTGAATGTGCTGTTACTTATGGTCGGGCTGAATCCTTAACATTAGGTAGTAGAGGATCATTGCAAAAGTGTATATATCGTAAAGATTTAGAGATTCTTAAATCAGATAAAGTTGATTACTATCATCAAAAATGGGGAGAATATACACTCGGTTCTTTTGATCCAAATAAGCCTGTCAATCGAATTGAAGGTAGATTCCATCAAAGTGTTATCAAGCAGTTCTCTAACGGTATAGGCTGTCCTTTAACTACCTTTTCAGAGGTCTGTAAGTATTTCACTAATCTATGGAAGTACTCATTAAATGCTAATCGCTATATGTACGATAAGGACTATGTTCACCCTCTCTGGCAAATGCTTTATGAGGATATAACATTTCATTGTCAAGAGCAACCTGTTGAGTTTAAAAGGGTTCAGGCTAAGTCTGATACAACTGCTATCACTAGGCAAATATCTAATGCTAATGCTATTGGTAATTTAATCACTATTTATGCTCGAACTACTATACCGATTAAAGAGGTTCTAAAACAAATAAGGAATGCCGATTTTTTTGTGCTTATAAAGCAATGGATTTTAGATAAAGGTCTTTCTGTGCGGGAATACCTGCACTCATTAGGATATAAAATTCGTGATCGACGAAAGTGTAGCAAATACTCTCTTATTGGCTATTGCTAAATACCGATATGGTGAATGAATATAAAATTTATGGTTCAAAGTCGGCTAATGAAGTTAGTTCAGCATTTTATGAGTTTATTATTTTTCTAGGTGTAGTTCTTGATAATGATAATGATTTAACAGATATGGAGTTAGTTATTATCAAACGTTTTTTTACATCATTGAGTGATTTTGAAGATGATTTTCATATCGCTATGCTAGATATTTCAAAAATAAAAGAACTGTTAGAGATTTAGTTTTATGCCAGTTAAAACAAACAAAGGTTGGCATATTGATTTTCGTCCTAGAGGGCGAAAGTCTAAGCGTTTTAGAAAAACATTTTCAACAAAAGCTGAGGCTCTTAGATATAAAAATCATATTCTTTCTATCTATACTGATGATTGGAATAATTCAAAAATAGATTCTCGCTCTTTATCTGACCTTGTGGATGTTTGGTATAAACACTACGGTATATCTTTAAAATCAGGAAAAAATCGTTATCAAGTATTGGTTAGATTGGCAGTAGCTTTGGCAAATCCAATAGCTTCAAAGTTAGAAGCTACTACCTTTGTATATTATAGGTCTGATCGTATAAATAACGGTATATCACCCCATACAGTGAACAGGGAGCTTGCTTACTTAAAAGCACTTTATAATGATTTAATTAGTTCTGGTGAGTTTAAAGAGATAAACCCTGTTTCAAGTATCAAACTTTTAAAGGTGAAAGATACAGAATTAGCGTATCTAACAGATGATCAGATAAAAGAACTTCTGGAGAAACTAGATATTAGTTCAAATAAGAGTGTTAAAATTGTCGCTTTAATATGCCTTGCTACTGGTTGTCGTTGGTCGGAAGCAGAAAATGTGACCAGCTCAAATATTATAAATGGAAAGATTATTTTTACTGATACAAAATCAGGAAAAAACAGGTCTGTACCATTAGACAAAAACCTCCTTAATCTTATTCCAAAAACACAAGGTAGGTTGTTTGAATCATGTTATTCAGCTTTTAGGTTTGCTGTAGAATTATGTAGCTTTACATTACCAGCAGGACAATTAACTCATGTATTACGTCATACTTTCGCAAGTCACTTTATGATGAAAGGTGGTAACATCATTGTTTTACAGCGGATTCTAGGTCATTCATCTTTGATGATGACTATGCGGTATAGTCACTTTTCACCTGACCACTTAGAAGATGCAAAAAGATACAATCCTCTTTCAAATATAGATATTTAATATAAAGTCGTGGACAAAATGTGGACAATACAGAAACAAAAAAGCCTGTAGAAGTATTAAAAACTGGCTACAGGCTTGATATATA
>JAUTBZ010170357.1:0-10374 GCA_032361785.1 Lepetodrilus galriftensis | reverse complement strand
GTTAGAGTTAAAGGTCAGCCAATCACATTACAGAAAAGTGTTATTAACCGTATGTGTGATAACAATATATTACGAACTGGGATATGCTTGCCCGTATGGGTAAGAATCAGTAATATGAAGCCACAGTGATTTCAAATTACTAAAAGTCTAATTAAACCATATAAATAAAAATTATAAATTCAATAAAATACTACAATATCTGTAAATAATAAAAAATAAAAATAAATTCTTCAGATTATTCATCTTAGACATTTCATATATAAATTACAACTACACTCTTCTAATACTATGATTACTTCAAATATAAGGTAAGGTGGGAAAAAGCATGCCCAACATATTGTTTTATTCCAATCATTAAAATATTTAGTCATTTGATTAATGTCTAATGGTTTTAATTTGGCACAGGATCAAACTGAAAATCTGCTAAATATATCGCCTCCCACATTCAGCTATCAACTGCGATCATTAAAAACAATCCAAGTACTGTCGGCAGTTGTGAAAGTAATCCTGCCTGTATCAAGTGATAGATTCCCCGCTGCCTGACTGAAAACTCTGTGTTGGGGTGCAGAAAATTTAAGGCTACCTGGATGTTTTCATGCCAAGGACGTACGTTAATACAATCACTTCCTTCACGTTTTCCAGGGACATTAAAACCATTGCAGAGTATTAAATACCAAGATTAAAAGCATATTATATAAGCATTTAACACATTGAAAAGTATTTATCACCGCATCTAGAATGAAACATTTTGAACATCGCAGGAATAACAATGGCCTCTGTAAGTTGAAATCTTTTAATAGAAATCACATCTTAGAAATCTGAATACTATCATAATCGCCTCTCGATAGAGTAAGCTACTCACATGAATCTCAATGGCATCCATGAAAGGTAAACTAAGCACACACATTTCCATGACCACTATAAAAGGGAAACTACTCACACAAATCTCAATGGCCTGTGTATTGGAATTACTCACATGAACCATAATGGCAGTATTGGTAGCTACTCATATGAACCCTAATGGCATGTGTATTGGAATTACATGAACCATATTGGCAGTATATGGTAGCTACTCATATGAACCCCAATGGTCTGTGTATTTGGAATTACTCACATGAACCATATTGGCAGTATTGATAGCTACTCACATGAACCCCCAATGACTTGTGTATTGGAATTACTCACATGAACCATAATGGCAGTATTGGTAGCTACTCACATGAACCCCCAATGGCATGTGTATTGGAAAACTACTCATATGAACCTTAATCATGGCCTCTGTATGGGAAACTACTCACATGAATCACGATCATATTAATTGTTGATGTTGGCATACATTTGCAATTGTACTTCAGTCAGTGCACCACGACTTATGTTATCCAAATCCAAGTCAACCAGGAACTGGTTACATTGATGGCGTTGTGTTATTTTCTCTCTCCACTTCTGATGTAAAATAACATATGCTGACGACATTAAAGGCAGGCAGAGTTACACCATAGGAATATATATCTCCGCGATCCTCTCTGGTAAAATGAATCAGCAGCGATACTTCTACCAGTGTTTTGGTTACTCTCTGGAATCGGCGGCGGTATTTACGATCTACAACAGCTTCATAACTGATATACATCATAATTAGTAAGCAATAGAATGGCATAGTATGCACTTGTTCACATCAACCAATTCCCTTCCAAACAGCTAATCTGCTTAGCGTTCTGTCCCACTTCCAGAAGTATTGGTTATACTAAAACTAAAACAAATAATTAAAATGAAACATGTTATATTAGTATAGACATTTTCTAGAATTATTTATCCTTTAATATTAAAGTTGATGAATTGGATCAACTAATTAATGAGCGCTTTATTTGCATTTAATTTTAGAGGTCGTAACATTATTAATGGACAAATTATGGTAGACAAGAAATGTTTTAGGTTTCTAAAAACTTATTTCATAAGAATAGATTTTTAGAATTTGTGTAAAATCCCATGATTTTCTATCGGCTGCAATCTTTGCCATATATAGTTCTTTCGCTTGAAATTAACACACACACACACACCACCACCACCACCACCACCACCACCACCACACACACACACACACACTCATGGTACACACCACCACACACACACAACGCACACACACACACAGACACACACTTGCAAGAAACATACATGAAACAACTGTTTACAGCCTGCGCCATGGTCACCTTGGTTTCCTGCACATGTCATCCATCTGTCACCAGCAGGTGCAGGCTACAAGCTGCAGCTTTCTGCATAATCAGCCCGAGTGTACACAGGATGTCAAAACATATGTCCATGTCATATGTCAGCACTCAGCTTATAAGATATTCCTAAGACAACCTACCTAGTCAATCTGCATGTGCCATGGCCTGATTGTACGAAGTGATCGTAGCTCAACATCATCAGACCTATCTACATCACAGTTCTTATATTAGAAATCCAAAGGTTTGAAGTAATGTTAGCTCAATATTGTCGGAACTACATAAAGCCACAGTTCTTGAATGAAATCCAAAAGTTTAAAGTGATCTTAACTCAACATCATTGGACATATCTATAGCCACAGTTCTCGTTTGAAATCCCAAAGTTTGAAGTGATCTTAGATCAACATCCTTGGACATATCTATTTCTACAGTTCTTGTATGAAATCCCAAAGTTTCAATGCGTTGTTGTATTGTGATCTTTTGCTAAGGCGCCATTGGTATTTATAACAGAAATATATATTTTGGACGTTAAAATGGTCTTAAGCTAGAACAGTTTTGTGTGCAAGCCACCAGCATGCCATATGTATCAACCTCCACTGTTAACAAATCCACCCAGATGAACACACAGAGAAAACTAACAGATGGTAACATCCAGCAGATATTAAGTGCGCCATATTTTCAGAACAAATATATCGTTATATCTAATTTGGTTCCAGGAAACACCCACTCACTACAACCCCATTCATTAATGAAAGTTTTTACTAACCTAACTGCTGGAACGTTGGTGTCTGGAGCCACCTATACTACCCATGAAACTTTGGTCTCTGGAGTCACCTATACTACCCATATCATAATCCTGGCCAAAGCAATGAAACCATCTTGTCTAATATTTACTTTGTTTTGACTATGCATAACTTTCAAATTCATCTATCTTATGACAAATATTATAACAAGATTTATTTTCTGGATGTAATTTTCTCATTGTAACCAAATAACCCCACAGCTGGGTCATAACCTGACGCTATTTCTTCTTATCAAGCGTAATGCAGACACCAGAGGACATTTCAACACCTGATTATTTTAACATAAGAATACATAACTATGAAGAGTATGTTTGGCTATAGGGATTGGCAATTCCATTACGTTTTATGATCTGCAATATACAGGAGGTTAATTGTGTTCTTTTTTATCCCTGGCCTGTCTGCTGCACTGGGGCTTGCTGTCAGTCGGATCATCAGTGACATGAACAGACCTCCACCGTGTAGGTCTCGTCACCAGTACTCTGTATCATGTACACCAACAGATCATCTACAGGGCTCTAAGTCTTCCCTAGGTGCTGGAACCTAGTGAATACTGAACCACAGTGGAATAAATATCATGTACACCAACATATAATCTACAGGGCTCGAAGTCTCCCCTAGGCGCTGGAACCTAGTGAATACTGAACCACAGTGGAATAAATATCATGTACACCAACAGATAATCTACAGGCCTGCGTTTCACGAGAGGGGTGGACATTTACGCCGGACGTATATCAGGATGTAAAGCACCTAGTACATGTAAATCTGTGCATGCACTCCGAGCTTTACGTCTAACGTAAATATACACCTGAAATGCAGGCCTATTCTCGAAACGTTCTTATAATCGTAAGACAATCTTAGCGATTCTTATAGTATGGCTACGAACTGTTCTTAGGTTAAGAAGTTTGTAAGTACGGTTCGAGAATAGGCCCCCTGGGCTTTAAGTCTTCTAGAACCTAGTGAATCCACAATGGAATAAATATCATGTACACCGACAGATAATCTACAGCATTCTAAGTCTCCCCTAGGTGTGAACACAGATTCACAATGAAATAAACATCACCTTCAAACACAGTAACTTGACCTATGCGTAGAGAATATCATATTTACAATCTCTAATATGGAAAAGTTGTAAAAAAAATGTATTATGAACTTAACACCACGGATGTTTACTTGTTTGTCAACCCTAGAGGGATTTTATTGGCAAAAAAGTTTGAACTTCCAACAGTATCGGTATCTGAGACAATAAAATGTCCAGATGTGAAAACAAAGATGTGAAAACCTACAGGACTCGTTGAGCAGAGACAACGTGGTATAGTGAAGTCTGGGGAGGTAAAAAAAAGGCAGAATGATGCAAAATGTTAAGATATACTCAAAGGACCACCATAGATGTCATGGGTAAACACATGCAGGTTTTAGAGATGGTGGATGCATTGTGAATACAGGAAAGCCTCAATGTCTTTTGCAATATTGTTTTCATTCATTCTCAGACATACGTCAGGAAAGTGGGCCACTTGAAAATATGGGTTTGCATGGATTTCCAATCAGTTTAAAACCACAGGAAAAGATTTGGTTAATTATCGTGATAATGTAATTCAAACTGGATAACTAAACCATGCCCCAAAATTACAAAACTTTTTGAGTACGATTTCATGCTCATGCTCAACCTCAAATTCTATATGTGGACAAAACCTTGAGTTCAGCATGAATTTGTACTCAAAATAGTTTCATAATTTTAAAATCATGTGAAATCTCAAGGCACTAAAATATGTAAAAAGCAAGTTAGAATTACCAGGGTGATGCATTTTTCTATCTGGCATTACCTGCCAACATATTAAACTTTAAACATGAGTTTGCGAAATAGAATCTACAATTTGGTTGTTCTCACACAAAAGAAGATTCAGACCGATTTACAAAACATAAATAAAATCACTGTAAATATCAAATGGACTTTTTATTATGCATGAAAACATTCGCTGCTGGGTTAAAGTTGAAATCCTTTCAGGACTGGTAGGAAGCAACATTTGGTAGCATAAAATGCTCTGAGTTTTTCCAGATGCGCAAGATGGCCAACGTGTTGGGACCATTTTGTTGTCTTAGCCAAGATCAACCACCTTTGGCCTTATCTTTTTCAAATCACATCACGTGGCTGGTTTGAAAACACAGACAAGAAAACCTGCAGGAAGCCTTTGTTCTGAACCTGGGTGCAAATATCTCAGAATCATAATTATTGCCACCAGGCAAATTGAAAACAAACTAAAACTTGGCCATTAATATTATTTATTTGGTAAAGGAACATGATTTGTTGAATTCAAAGTTTGAATAAATAAACATGTCCAAATATTATATGAGGTCAAATAGAATATAAAAAAGACATGGATGTACTTTACGCTATTTAATTAAACATATATAGCTCCATTAGCGTCAGTCAACATTTTGACATATAGCCAAATTATATGAAAACTTATAACAGGAAGATATGAGGTACCGTACTCCTGTAATGTATGTCCAAGTATGTTCATACCGTATCATGACAATCATGAGATACTAAATGACAATCATGATAAGACTAAATGTAATGTATGTCCAAGTATGTTCATAGCATGACAATCATGATATACTAAATGTAATATATGTCCAAGTATGTTCATAGTAGGCCAATCATGATATACTAAATGTAATGTATGTCCAAGTATGTTCAAAGCATGACAATCATGATATACCAAAATCTATATGTATACAAAAAATCACTATAGAATAACTTTTAGAAATTGTACACAGTAATCAACAAACAAAATGGAAAAAGAGTTTAAAAAATGCAGTTGATATCTTTAGAAATGGAAAGTTTCTACATAAAGGGTTAATATGATGGCAGTATGAATCCCCAGGAAGTTGAGAATGGAAGTGGGTGCACATTGATCCAATCAGTGGGGTAATATGTATGTAATGCTTTTAAGCATGGATTTGACACATGATAAATGTACACATATATTAATGTGTTTTATTAATGTGCGGCATATATGATAAACAAATATGGGCAGTGCCGTGATGTGTACATATTACACAAATATCTGGTTCTATTGGTGCTTTATTAATGCTTCAGTGTATATATGACACACATAATCTTACGTCAAACTCCTCTCTACTTTTTTTCGAACAGGAAACAAAAAATAACATGGTAATCGCATCACAGCAAAATATATCAACATCTAACTAATGACCATCTCTACAGGAAGTGTACAATATCTGAAGCAAAAAGTCCTGAAATTACATTAGTAAACCGGTACCTTGAGTGCAAACACATAACAATAAAGCATCCCCTACTACCAGGTGATGAGGTGAGGGCTTGTGAAGCCAATTAGCAACTTGTAACATTATCAGGTAAAATGTCATATGAACAGCCATTATGGGTTTAGAATGCACCATCATGAAAGAGGAGAAGGCACATGTTTGAAAGATGAATCTTCATGTAATTAATTGTACGTCATTTAGTGAATTGTAAATCTGCAGGAACAACTGATGGTTATATTTTTTTAATCCATTTTTTTTAAAGGGAGATATTCATTATTTATGTAACAAGATATGTTATGTTATGGGGCTGTGAAATCCACAGGTTTATTTTTGACTAGGATATAAGTTTCGTATTTCAGATTCATGTACAGACATCATCAATAGTCTTTCAGTTATAAATATAACTATATTATAACTAAATATAAATATAAATACAAACTTTGTAGCCTAGCATATATAACACAAGTGATTTTTCAGGATCTCAAAAGGTTGGCATTCACAATTAAATCTCATCCTACCGGGTACCCATTTTACAGCTAGGGTAGACTGGAACAGTTTGAATCAAAGCAGTGCTGTGATGGCATGAGCAATGCTCTAACCGGTTCTTCCGGGTTATCCGACACATTTGTTATCTCTAGACAACTGCACTATCATACTGTACCCAAAGAAATCAATCCATTCCGGTAAAATCTAAAACCATACAGATCTAGAATCTGGAATCAGTTATTAAAGCAGCAAATAATTATATTCCATGTACAGGGTTCCAAGGTTTCAATTTTTGAGAGTACTGGGACGCATGTTGATATACTTATCAACAATTTTTATTAATAAAGTGCATCCAAACTTGCAATTTTTGCGTATGGAACGCAGCATTGTGCGTTCGGAGAAACCCTGCATGTACATATAATCATATTGGTTACAAAGAAATTTAAGAATGTCATCCACATTGCACTGGGGCATTGAGATTGCTGTCGACGGGATTATCGCGGGTTGACTGTATACATGTAGTAGAGCATCTCAAGATGGTTGTTCAATAGAAAGTCTATGGCTTTACCTGGTACGCATACTCTTGCTACACGGCATATGCAAGACATTAAGGTAACATCTCTGTAGGGTTCACTGCTTTACAAGTCTTAACACCACACTACATCATCATAAACGTCACCTTACCAGATACCCACACTTGCTATCTTTACTATGGAGAGCCATTCAATGCTATTTACATTTTTTTTTGTATCTTAATATACAGAAATGTCTGAAAGCATATGTTGGAATGAAAATGTTACTTTCATAAGAACGTGTGGCCTTTCTTATGGTTTCTTTTCCTGTGATATATTCTTAAGAATAAAAAATTTTTTTTACTTGTTTCTGATATTGGATACCGTAATTTAAAAAATAAATATACTTTCAAATTGGAAAGTTAAAATTCAATATTTCAATCTCAATCTAAATCACAGATAATCAAAAATCACTCAAAAACACAAGAATTATGCAGGACATATCTCTATGTGTGAATCATGTGAATATATCCTTAAATTAGTGATCATATTTCCATCAAAATATCAACATGATTTTGATTGATTTAATGCTTTCTGTCGTTGTGGGAATACTTCAGCAATCCTGCCAGGAAATTTGTAAAGCAATAGGTATTGTCATTGTTAAATAAAGAATATTCACCTATTGTGCATAATATAATTTTCAGATATTTGGACATTGCTAGTGTTTGAATTGAAACAAATTCAAACTGGTTACCTCTGGGGTGTGATGGAATTCGATCAATGACACTGACATATTGTCTACTCCTATGCACCAGATACCATTCAGGATCTCTACAGAATGTCCTTGTCCAGGTCTAGAATGATAGACCAAAATATTCATGTTCATTGGCTCCATGTGAAGACAGTATTTTGCATGCAAGTATTCAAGCAAGAAGGTCATACATATTACT
This sequence comes from Lepetodrilus galriftensis, assembly GCA_032361785.1. NCBI lineage: Eukaryota > Metazoa > Mollusca > Gastropoda > Lepetellida > Lepetodrilidae > Lepetodrilus > Lepetodrilus galriftensis. Next base: position 2,116 of record JAUTBZ010170357.1, on the reverse strand, counting down.
GCTTTTAATTGGAAATGTGCGACGCTTAGGTTTATCTATTACTTCAGTTAATTCGCTTCACATCCAAGTTGGCCTCGGATTGTCTTCGATGTCTTCTGAAATTCTTAATCAACTAAATTATGATAGGAATGAATATGGACAAGAAACTGGTATGTCACTAGATTACTGATGGTATTCCATGTTGATTGCATCATAGTAGATGTACCATTTGAGTTATACATTTTTTTTGTATTTGTTTTTTTTTGTATTGGGGTTTAAAGTCGCTTTCTAGAATCTTTCATTAATATCACGACTTTTGTGAGTTATACAGCTTGTAGGGTTGTGTAGGCATCCTGATAATAAAACAATATCTAGAGGAACTAACATAAAACTGTACTTTAATCCATCATCTACTGGAAACTCAACGCTAGATATTCAATACGGATCAAAGAACACATAAACTTTCAATGAAGATCAGACCACAGGAACTTGGTTAAGATGGCATAAGTTTTCAGTTACAAAAATGTCAATCTTCGCATATAGTGACATCCATATTGTTGATACAAACTTTAGCATTACTGGAGAAAAACAGTGGGCTTAATTTCATTCTGAGGTATGATTAACATCAGCTGCCAGTATGTTTTTAAAGCGACACGTCCTAATTGTGTATATGAAAAAAACAGCATGGAAAATAAGTCTATGAAAGAGGATAGCATATGTTTAAGTTTTCAAAACTGACAAATTGTTTATTTTAAACAACTTTTGCTTTTTTTAATGTCCATATCATTGGAAAGAATAAATATTTTGAACATGCCACTCAAACAATTGTGTAAAGAAGCACACAGTGGGGTAGTTTTGTCTTTGTGTGGAAAGTACATATAGGTCTACAAAGGAGATAATCATTCAACCCTTGCCAAGAAATATGCTTTATCAGCAGGATCAGCAAGATCAAACAAACGTAGGGCTAGTCTTCTATATCCAATCTCAATCTTACTGAGGAAAACACAAATAGCTCTCCAAAATACTTTTTCATCAGGTTTTTTTCACACCGACAATATCTGACTTTTGCACACTTGATTGAGAAATAGATTTTTTTCTATTTCTTATGGAAACTGTTTCATCTAGATTGTAAAAGTAGGGAATACGGTCATTCTTGGAAGAACATTTCCAAAATGTGTTTTGGGGGTAATTTTATGATAGTGATTGAAAGTAAATAACATAAAATTGGAGATACACTAAAGTGCAATAGCTGTGTCTAATCCAGCAGGGAAATGTTTAAATGCACAGTGGTCAACAGAAGTTACCTGAAAATATATGTATTTCATTTCACTAAGTGTCATATCCAACCATGTTTGACTAGTCATCAGTATTATTAATATTTATTAATTTGAGAGAAGCTAGAATTGCCATGGTATTGTCTCTCAAAGCTCTCATATCTACTAATGTATATATTAAATACAAATTTAATATAAAAATATTTAATATTAGAAAAACCCATTTAAGCACTCTCATTGCGATTTCGTATACATTGTGATCAGGCACCTACAAGAGCGCTATGGTCTCGTTGTACGAGACCTTCGAGAAATGACACCCTGCAGATACTCAACTTAAAAAGAAAGCTGGTATGAATATTAATGAGGTGCAATACGGTCATGAAAATGGAACATTCAAAGACAATGCTTTAACGTGGCAGCGGAAATGTTTCACCCATAGTTGTAATGATTGCAGCCATGTTGTACAACTTACAAGCTAATAACCCCTGAAAGTATTGCAATCAAGGTACTTGCTAACTAATAATCGGGCCCCCGGGGCCTGTATAGTCCTACTCTGCAGTGCACATGCATTCTGTTGCATTCTGACAATACTGTAATAACTGTTCTAAGATTGGGGTTTAGAGTTGCATCAAGGCAATTCACTTGTTTTGTGACGTCAGTTAACACAAAGGATGTCTTGTCTACCAGGTGCATTTCAATCTTTACATCACTGTCCCTAATGAAGCATGTCACAGTAAAGGTACGGCCAAACCTATTGCGGGAAACGCAGCGGTTCCCGCTGCGTGTGTCACGCACCGATCACTTCTTACTAAAATGCACGAACCGGCCACACCTAAACCGCAACGCAGCACGGTTTACCGCGC
>JAUTBZ010170346.1:0-10375 GCA_032361785.1 Lepetodrilus galriftensis | reverse complement strand
AAAATCATTGTTCCCATTGTTACATCATGACTATTGTTCCTACAGTCTACTGCAGGTGTAGTGGTGTATGTGCGAAGTGCACGTGCTACCCCCACAATTTACACGCCCTATTCTGTATATATATTTTTAGAGTACTACGGGTAGTATTGGGACAGTTGTCTGCATTGCAGTTTAGTACTATATTTTTATTTAAACATAGGAGCTACATAAATTTGGAATATATTATGTTATGTTAATAGCTATCTAGCTTAACTTTCCCACTGGTCGATCAAATCAATTCAGAGGCTGGTGGTAGTTTAATGGTAGAACATTTGGGCTTTGAAGCCAAAGGTCCAGAGTTCAAATCCGGTGTTAATATGTTCGCGATCATGATATGATTGTCTGTACTATTGTTATCATCCTTGGTCTGTCAGTACCAGCCGGTGCTCACAGGTTTACTGCAACATTCAGCACTACAGATGCTACAGGTTTCCTCCTGCCCTAAATCGTCACGTACAGTATGGGTGAAAGATTCCCGCTGTCATGTAAAGCAATAATAATAATAATTCATTCCTGCCCTAAACTGAAGCCATGATATACGTGAAATAATATTGAAAGTGGCTCTAAACCCAAATTCATACACAATTTTCAAAAAATCAAATCATGACTCGTAAATAGCAAATCTGTACCCAATTTCTAGAAATAAACAAGTGAAAATAATGTTGCATTTCTCAAGCAAAAAAAATCAGTTCCAATTGTCAACTGAAAACGGCATCCCGATGGGAAAGAAATGCAGTTATAAACCAAGTTTTAACCTCGACCGATAGTCTGGTCATGTCCCAGCAGACATAGGGTTAACAATTGGCTATACTTTAAACTTCTAAGCATGAATTGTGATGTAAGTTATGTATGTTGCTATACATGTTATGCAATTATTTAACATTTCCATATTCTGTGATTTTGTTGTCTGTGATTTGTCATTGTTTTATCTCGTTAACCGTTACCCTGCTGGTGACAACTAGTAATGCCATATAAATCAGTCAATTTTGGTTATTCCAGCTGGGGAATGGTTAATCCTGATTGCTTGATCCTTTGCAATGAGCAGTATGCTTACAGTGATATGTATATTATTTTAATCATTGAGGAAATAAACTTCAATTCTGAATGTCATGTTGTGATTTTAATGCTGATCTCAGTATTGTCGTACAGTGCTCCCTCAATATGGCGTCCTTCAATACACTGTGCAGTACCTTATGCTTTACATCGCAGCGGGAATCTTTCACCATCAGGCGACGACCGTGCAGTACCCGGGGTGCGTTCAAAGACACAAGTGCTGAGTAAGCCACTTAGCTAAACTGGCTCCCTGTCCTATGTACAGTTCATAATATGACTCTAGAGACAGTGGCTAGTTTGGTAAGCTGGTTGCAATCCGCATACGTCTTTGAATGCACCCCAGCTTACAGCTTTACTGCAATTAAACTGGTGTCAAGTGAATGCAGTTGTAGCCAAAAACTATGGTATGTAGTCTAAAATGAGTGTAATACTAGTATCTGTGATTGAATGTCATTACATTAATGCAAGATACTTATTGTCACAGTGTAGAGGTTGCAGTATCACATAGGGGAGTTGGCCTGGCGCAGTTAACATTCAGTATAATACGTACGAGTATTAGATACAGTACTGCAGTGTACGACCAGACTGCATTACCACATTAATTCACCCACGCAGTCGTGTAGTTGTCAGCTGGTTGTACCTACATAGGGCTTAATAGTTCAACGACTCCTCAATATCCACTTAACTATATACATCGGTGACATCGAAACGGATACACAGCGAACTGTATAACATTGTTTATATGATAATATATTACTAGAAGCGACACCCCTCTTTCCACAAGCATACTTTCGCAATCGTATTTGATCATTAAATGTGAGCTACATGCTTGCTTTATGAGCATCTATCTTAAAGTTGCTTGTATACATATACATTACAACACTCGACAGTAGTACGTCCTGCTAATCCTTGTTTTTGCCATTCTCCATACGATCATACATCACAGGAAAAACTAGACCTCGACGAATGTCTACTGGGATATATCTACCATTGTCGATGTAATCAGTGTAATGTGATCACGATTCTGACATCAAATCCGTGTAATACTAACTAATATAACTAGGCGGCCAATGAACTGCTGCTGTATGTGGGCGGACAAAGTAACGTCTTGGACTTGGTCGATGACAGTGAGCATGTGATATGTATAGCCTCAATACGATTTATAAGCAATGTCCATAGTGTGTCGCCTTGCAATATTAATATAATGGACTTAGTATGGACATGTGGGCAGTACGACAAGACCAAGGATACCAACCAACAGTACAAGACCAAGGATACCAACCAACAGTACAAGACCAAGGATACCAACCAACGGTACAAGACCTGGCCCCGAGATTACGAAACTTTCTGAGCACGAAAACGTACTCAGACTATGACGTCACATGACGTTTTATGAACACAATTCTGAGTTGAGTACAGAAACGTACTCAAAAAAGTTTCGTAATCTCGGGGCCTGGTGTTCAGATGGTGACCTATGATGCTCAGGAGTGGATGTCTGTTGGTGACTCGGTACTGGTATAACCAGGTGTTCAGATGGTGACCTATGATGCTCAGAAGTGGATGTCTGTTGGTGACTCGGTACTGGTATAACCACTGGGCCAATTCTGTCATGGCTACTCTAACATGTCGATGTCAACTATATATGGTATATTATATTGTCGATTTATTCACTCTTTCCATGTTTAGTATCATATAATCCGCTGGTAATATGGATGTCTTATTTGGATCCCGTCTATGCGGACCAAGCAACCCCTCGAGTTGTACCGAGGTATTCAGCAGGATGTATGTTGTTTGGCCCGCTATACGTTGTGCCCCCAATCATTATACCCAAGTCAATCCGCCCCAGTCAATCCGCCCCCAAGCCGTGGTCTGCAATTAAATTGAGCATGTATTGTATCAGCAACATAGCTTCATCAAAACTACCATAACTGTGGACATAATGGTCCGATTATTGTTCTTTTCATGCGGATTTCATATGTATTATTTGGTATATCATATAAATTCCTGCATATAGAAAATCTGGGGAGCAACATTAATATAGGATGTTATCATCCTGTTTGTCAATCCCCTCTCATGATTTATGTATATTATTGTATTATATTGTTAAATGTCTTGTGTGTATTTTCTTTCAAGATTTTGTTTAAATCAAAATATAGAAAATACATCTACACATCGAGTCCAGTATAGGCTTCGGGGACATACTCGATGTGTGGCTCAGTGGTCGGTGCTTCTTTGACAGTGTCCTACCAGACGGTTAAGATTGTTCCCTGCTTGAAGCTCAACATTAAATGGGTAAACAAGGACTGATTGAGTCCCTTAACAATCTGTCTGACTTGTACATCAAACTTGTAAACGTAGCATGATATTCCAGTGAACTAGCACCATTCGCGTGTAGAAATCCGGTCTACCGGTATTACAAACAGAGGCCTTTACACATACAGCAAGCAAGCAAGCAAGCAGTAATACGAATGAAATAATCTTGAAAGCAACTCGAAACCCCGATGTAATTTATCTACTGGAAGCAACCACCACCTACCCTACAGCTATAGATGCAAATATTCTTCATCACTTGCGACTTCTTTTTATCATTTCATCATTTTCGTTGGTTGGACTATAATCAATACCATTTATACTTTGTACAGGTTGTGCATATTGTATTCAAAGCATAAATAGATGAAGGTCTTCAAAATCAGTCGACACTGTTAACCCTCTCCTTGCTGGATTAGGAAAAAGCACTGCTCATTAGGGCATCAACGGTTGCCTTCAGCAGGGAGAGGGTTAAGACAGCTTCTCCATCTACAGTCATTGCCTAGACATCAGGCAAATGTGGATGTACAGAATAAAAAGTAAGATTTATCAAAACTTTATTTACATTATATACAACACAGGCTTTCATAAACAGTACAAAACAAAAAGATGTTAGCATGGGGACCGCATCTGGAATCTGGCAGTGACACTTTAGTAGTTTCATGATAACATATTAAGAATATAAGACAAACCAATGGTAATGATCCTAATTAAAAATCTCCACAGTATGCAACAAAACAATTTTGTAAAATAATAGTTATTAATGTTTAAGTGACATTAATTAAGCAATGTTAAGTAGCTCATAGCACGTAATAAGTACATACCCGAATTGAAAATTGCAAATGAAAAATATACACATATATATATGGATGATGTGTTCATGCAATTGTAATTAACATTTCGAGGAAAACTAACTACCTATCATGCAAGGTTCTAAGTAGCTTTTGTTTCTAATTGCATCGTCACACCATCTGAACATTAAAAGATGCTAAAATATAACAACAAAAAACAAGATGGGATAAATGCATCAAAACACAAACTAGTAGTACTGTACACAATTTTTTAAACAAATAGTGCTCACACAAATTCATTTTAGATTAATATAACAAACAAAAAATATTATAGTTTGTCCCAATTATTTGCTTTCCTTATATCATGACAGTTTCTCTATAAATATATAAAAGTTTTATGAAAAAAAATTCTTCAGACGAATTAAACAAATTTAAAACCCAATCATATACATCTGTCTGTGACCATATTTTAATTTTCTAATAAAAAAATACACTTCAGTGATCAGAACAAATGTTTTAACAAATGCATGTTTTTTCATTGAATGCTAACAAACAAGGTTTAGTGGTGCCGGTTTAGTAACAAATTAAATAGCGACAACTATGTGGAGAAAAACAACAAAACATGATACGTTTTTGACCTACAGAACAGGTAGTTCACCTGTAATCTTACAACTCTGAGCACTATTTGAAGGCAACTACTAGAAGAAGGAACAGGTACAAAGGTTAGAAATCAATACATAAAACACAAAAGTGGATAATACGGAAATGAAAGCATGCCCTATCCAATGGTGAAAGAAACAAAATAAATACATAATCCTACGTTATTGAAATAAATATAACTACATAGTACCTATTACTACATTATTTGAAATGAGCTACCCAAATTACAAATGTTCTTATTGATTCTATGATTTTAAAATCTAAACAAATCCCCTTTATATTTCCATCGACACTGGAATGAAAGTAGAGACAGTTTAAACAAACGCTGTATGGAGATGAAATGACCTCAAGAAATATCGTGGTCATAAAAGTGATTACCTCCCTTGCTTCTTACATCCCCTGTCTTACATTACATGTACATGTACCTCCATTGTTTTATTTTTTTAATATATATGTATCTGAGATCATTCAATAATATAAAAGACAATACAGTGAGGCAAAAAGTAAACATGATTGAAATGCATTTGTTCAAATGTTTGTAGACAATATGCGAATTTCCACAGAAAGCTGCCTTTGATGTAACCGCTTCACGTGTAGATTAAATTAAATGTTTCCATTAAGAGAACATTTAACGTTAGGTATGAATATGCAAATGATGGAAGCGTGCACAAATAAATGAAGGTCGGGGGTACACCGGATCAACGTAAATAAATCAGTAATTTTATCTCCACAGGCAGACAGGTTTGGGTTCAGAATACATGATCCTTTTGAAGGAACGGTAATCATGGGGCGTGATGACAATGTTCGAAGGTACGAAGGTGCTCAATGTGCTTGTGACGAAACAATCATCCTTTGATAGTTTGCTACTTATAGTTGAGACAGGTTTGTCTAGCTAAGTTGCATATATCTGATTATCTAGCAATTCTACTGTTCTTGTATACAATTGTATATATGGCTTCTACTATTTATTATATGCGACCAAAATTTGACATTGTAGTGGCACTGGCCGAAATAGCAGTACCAGTCTATTAGTATAATTGTAAACAGTGCCATATGTCTTCATGTGACAGTTTTTTAAATATCCTGTGAAATCCTACTGTCTATTCAATTTGAGCTAACAAAATACAACATTCTGAAAATATTTCACTGACTTGGAGATTGTAATTTTTAAGTAGATGAAATCAAGCACTAAATTTGATAAGTAAAATGCCAACAAACACAAACAAGGATAAACATTCTTTACAAATCAATATTTCAAAGATAAAACTAAAATATTATTAAAAGTCCCAATTAAAAATACATTGCGGTGGTCATTTGTGATGGAAATATTCTGTCACTGTGTCGCAAAGCATTTCCGTGTCATTTTCTGATTGTTACTTTACTACTGGCTGAAGAGATATCCATATACCAGTCCATTAATAACACTTGATTTCCTTTCCTAAAGCACATGGCTTGTTAACCCAAACAGAAGTTAGGGAATCAAGACAACAGTACCATAATAAAATATGCTTACAAGTGTTTTTAAATAACAATAAATTTAGAACATCTCACACGTATCAATAACTTAGTCCTGTTTCACAGAATGTATTTATCAGAATTAAATCAAACTTTCTAACATATAAATATCTAAAGTAAACAATTCTCAGTAGGATAAGCAAAAGGCACTATTTTATATATTTCTTCACACTTGAAAAAAAAACACATACAAAAAGAAACACTGGACAAATGTATCGACAGAATCTTAGTCACAGTCCCAATTTTCTTGGTAAGGGATCACCACACATACAGATTCTAAAATAATGCCGACATGTAAAGACACGATGAAATAAAAAATGACAATATCATAATGGCGTGTGTGACGGGGAAGGGGTTAATGATACATGTCTATTGACAAGCTATTATATAGTGTACAAAAATACAAAGATGAGAACATACACACGTCCTATAGGTGCGGCTGGCTATGTACATATATACACACTGAACATGGGTGGCGGAGACGTTCCACACGAGAACAATCAATGGCGTCTACGTCGTGGGAGATACTCCCTTGTCTGACAGCTTCCTAATGCAACTACCACTCAATTTCATCCTTGTTCCTGTAAACTATTCCACTAGGTAATTTTATGAAAAAATGTTCTATTTTTACAAATAGTCTGGACTTGAAAATGTCTTTCGGATGAACATAATGAATTTGTAATGTAACAACTTTATCATGAACTTTTATGCAAATGAGGAAATGAAATTTTGACTTATTGTGGAATCCTTTTCATAATTCGTTGGGTGACAAAATAAAAAATGTCATGAAGCGTAGATAAATAGTTTGCATATATCAACAATTATAGATAGTCTTCATCTTATTCTTGATTTTTAAGAAAATCATTTATAATTTAACAATAAACAGTAAAAAAAAATGAATATTTCAATTCGCCAACAAGGCAACAGGAAAATGGGTAAATGTTGCAATTTTCATCTTCATATTAAAAGGTAAAAATATACCGTAAATACAAACGGATGGTGAATGAAGTGTCTAACTACACAATCGTTGGTGACAGCATTCCGTTTTGTTAAGGCCGGGTGAGACTATCACAAAGTTTACACATAGGGCTTCGTTACATCCACACAAGTATTTACCCTACATGGAGAATTGCATTTTTTTCACTCGCTTGAAGCAAAAATGCACAATAAACGATGAGGAAACAGATCCATATAGTATATGTGTTTGTTACAATAGTAAAATATATATATATATATTTGTGTCATCGTGCTGGCATAAGGGCTCAGTGATTACACATGGTAAAGTTCCGCCGTCAAATGGCCAACACTACATTCGTTAATGAAGTGGAAATGGTACTCTATCAACTAGTTTTGTGAGTTCCTCACTGTAATAAAATGAAAATGCATAATGTGTATGACCAACGCCACATATTGTGTCCGTCATTTTGGTCACTTTTCCGTGAGTGTTCCCCAATCCTGTACCTCATAGACCTCGATGAGAACACGTGCAAGGCGAGATCCAACAGTCTTTATGCCAAGTTTACTGCAGGTGTCCTCCCATGGAAGCGACACTGAGAAACACGTCGGGGAGGGGGAGAAACACGTCGGGGAGGGGGAGGAAACACAGGAGCAGCACTGCACATTAAATGCACAGCGACACCGAGGCGAGGATGTGGGTGGGGACACGTTTCTGGGATGTTTTAGATGTACACGGGTTCTGCAGTCCGCTTGGTTGTTCTCCCAGGCACAATGGGTTGCACGGGACTGGAGATTCCCTCCGACCAGTCCGAGTGTGCGGAGTGTGGGGAGGAACTGGACCACTGTCCGGGGGAGTCTGGGGAGGGGGTGGGGAAGTGGTCGGGGAGGAAGGTGGACATGGCGTGCTGTGGCGGAGAGTCGGAGCTCATCTGACTGTGATGAGACGGCGGCGTGGGAAACTGCTCAATGTTCATGGTGTAGCTGGGATACTGCTGTTGCTGCTGTTGCTGTTGTTGCTGCTGCTGATGCTGATGATGCTGCTGCTGTTGCTGCTGCTGTTGCTGATGCTGCTGAGTGTTAGCATACTTGGGACAAACGTCTGTCGTTTGATAAATGGCTTGGATGGGATGATGGGTGTCGCTGGAAGGGTACGAGTACTCAGTTCCGTTCTGCCCCAGGACGGTGGTTTGGACCCGGTTCTGCTGGGCGTGTTGCTGCATGGCTTGCAAGTGCCGCGGAGACGTTGGAAGATTTTTCGGCTTAATCGGCGACGGAATCCCGTGTCCTGGTGGGCTGCCGCCAGCCTGGGAGTTTGGTGTGGAACTGTTTGATGGCATTTGATGCGGCTGTGAATGGTGATGATCTAACCATGGCGTAAGATCCGGATCCATGGCCGAGCCTGCACACAGATGGTTGGCCAAGTCCGCCAAGTCGTGGACATCCAGTGTCTGCTGTTGTTGTTGCTGTTGCTGCTGTACACGTCCCAGGTCGTCGACGGCGCGTATGTTTGGCTGAGAGATAGCGACCACGGTGTTCTCATAGCGCGGAGACGTCAGGTCGTAGCTGGGCGGCGACTGTGATTCCAATGACGTGCCTGGGGAAACTGTCCCTACCGACGATGATTCGTTCGAAGTCGATGTGGATTTTTTCTTGCGCGACTTGGATTTCTGACCAGGAACCAAGCCGTTAGGCTTTGCTGAATGCGGGGAAATGGGTCCATGCGATTTTGCATTTTTGCGTCCCTTCGACTTGCCTTGCTTGCCCATGTGCGACATATACGTCAGCGGCGAGGGCACACCGTTTGGCAAGTGCACGCCAGAGGACGGACTGTTGATTTGGTGGTCCTCCAGTAACTGCACGATGTCGTGATGGCGACGTTCGTATGCCACGTGACTGGGGAGGCGGTCCATGTGGTCCGTGATGTCGCGGTTAGCGAAGTGATCCAGCAGGATCTTCACCGTCTCGTAGCTTCCCTCTCTGGCGGCCAGAAACAGTGGCGTCTCATCCTGCAATCACAAACACATTTACATACCATGCATGTGGATGTTTTCAATAGTTTTGACAATTGTTGTAATTTATTATCTGAGAAATGTTCAGAGGAAAACCTTTATTATAATTTTTAAAGGTGGTTGAAGAGAATGATACTTTAAATGTGTTAAATATTTGTTACAATTGTTGTCATTTCTTACCTGAGAATATTTCAGAGGAAACGTATTAAAGTTTTGAAGGTGGTTGAAGAGAAAGTGTTTAATTATTTGGATGTAAATACAACAACAACAAAAAGAGTGTGTTTTTTGTGTGCATTCAAGAACTACCCGGTAGCAGTTGAACTGGCTTCGTTTCAGAGGTTATTTCAACACATTGCCTAAAGTTTACCTTGCAATCCTGTGCATCTCTGTTTGCGCTGTTACGCAGCAGCGTTGCAGTAGCAGTGGTGTTGTTGACAGCGGCGGCCCAGTGCAGCGCAGTCTTGCCTGTAAACAACATTAATCAGAGTTACTGGACCTGTCCGCAACAGTTTGATGACCGAGATATACTACACGACATGAAACTTTCTTGATAATTTCACACAAATTTTCACTTTTAAAACTAGAAATAAATGTTCATTATCTTAACGAAAATATATACGTAAATCTATTTTAGAAATAAAATTATTTCCATTAGAAAGTAAGGCGAAATTTAAAGTGACCACATTACCATTATTGTCAGCGGAATTGATATCTGCATCAGAATTAATGAGGTCTTGCACTACGCCCTCGATGGCATAGCGAGCAGCCAGTATGAGTGGCGTTGCTCCGTCGTGCATCTTGGCGTTGAGATTGGTCGACCTGTTCCTCAGCAGAATCTGAATCGGAAAGTAACTTTGTAAGAACATAAACCTTCCTTAAGTAATAATAATAGTCCATTAATATAGTGCAATTAGCTCCGTACAGGTGAAAAAGATAAGAGTACATTAGCATAAGAGTTACGTGTGCAGACAGGGCTCAATTTAGCGACTAATTTGGGAGCCATGGCGACCTAATTTTGCATTTGGCTACCAATATTTCACTTAT
>JAUTBZ010170335.1:0-10376 GCA_032361785.1 Lepetodrilus galriftensis | reverse complement strand
CAGTTACACTGTACGATGTTGATCCTTGGTAACTGCGCATGTCTTTGACATAAAGTACAGCCAGAACAGCTAGAAAGGACCAGCCCCTTGTCCAGAATGTGCATCCAACACTGTCAATGGAACACCATCTTAGTTTCAGAAGATAGTTGTATTTTTACTTTATTAAAAATAAAGGCGTTATAAATCGAAAGAAATTGCCGTCAGCGTCTTTGGTAAGGCCAATGTTGTATCATACCAATAACAGATCAAGTATTCATAGACTATAATTACTTTCTATATTAGTACGTACTCCCCACCAGAGGAATGGGGCAGGTATAAGTTGGCTCAATCACTGGGCCAATCACAGAATAAGTCTATGAATAAAGATGCAAATGATGAGTGTACAGTGGATAGTGGAGAGGATATGTCAGTGTGCACGTGTTCACTACTGTCTTGAGTCATATTTGATAAGCTATCAGTGTTGTCGTCCGTAATATCACCGTCACTTTAGCCACTGCAAGAATGCATTATAACAAGGGATATATATTTTTTTTATTGGTATTATATTCACGAGGAAGTGACCTTTTGTCAATTTTGTTATCTAAGTTTAATATCATAAGACATGCGCGCGCATAACTGTTTCTGATGTCTACATTGTATTTTATTTTATTTAATATTGTTTTATAATACTACTAGAGGGCATTGCTAACGTGGGAGATATATAATTATTCGTATACTATTGTATTTCCCCCGTAATATATATTATTAGACACATTTTTGTCCAAATTGCGAATACATATATTTCGATGTTTTAACGTTAAAATTCCTTTGAGATGTTTCCCGTCAGTTGGGGTGGAGTCGTTGGAGCACATGATAATGAATAAAATGTTCGCTTTGCTTTGCTTTGCTGCAGGGTTAAACGTCACAAAGCACAAGTGTGAGTTACCATTACACGGACATCCTGACCCTCAGAACAATACAACAGTACGACGTGCAGTTAAATTGGCCAATCCTTACCTGTCAATGTTGCGAGCACTAAATCAACTTGAATGTATTTCCACCAGGAGAAAAATCCATTCCCCCCATTATCTCTGTGCAAATATTCGATTAATATATTTAATCTGGATTGCTAATCTGAGTGATTATCTATATTGAATGAGCCGTTATCAACATGGTCAAGTGTGTAATTGTATCAAGATTAACGTTGAAGATTATCTTAAAGAACGTCTAGATAAAGAGTTGGTGTAGATATGACGGTAAGATGTACCCAAGTTGTGACTAGCATAATCCATTAGGTGTATTGTATTGTCGTTAATATCATGACATTAGGTCATGTCGAGTGCCACTCCTGCCAAATATTCTAGTCTGTATCATGTCCATGTATAGATGTGGTCATACAGGTTATATTCGTATTCATCATTCCACATGGCGCAAATCAAACAGCAGTAAAGGAATGTCATTGTACATGTGAACACACACACTATAATGTTCTTAGTCACGCGATCATTTCCTATAGCGATTTCAAAATTATGTTCTAGTATGTTCAGGACATGTTCGATTGGGGCCAGTAATATAATGGAATTGGCCCTTGCAAGCTTTTTTCAAAAGATAATTATACGAGGAACATAAATTGAACACCCTTCGTCATGCATGTAATTAAAGAATTATCACACAGAACATGCATGTCTTTGGTTACAGATTTATCCTTTGTTCAGTAGGGCGGAATGCAATACACCTCAAGCACTGCGTTTCTAAATTCAGTCGCATGCATATTATATCGGGTTATTATTTATCACATAGTGTTACCGCAGAAAAAAAGCAAAGCTTTTATGGTTGGTTTGGGTCCACATTGGCCCCACATCCAGCGTACATTTGGAGGTACACATAAGAATGTGGTAGCAAACTTATAGCATGTTTATTATTAGACAAGTTTTCAAAATATCTGAATATTGTGAAGGAAGTTGAGGTGTGCTTAGCTACAGAGGTGCACTTATTTATAGAGCATCACACCTGTGTATTGAGCCAACGTCTTATCTTTGATTGCTATTTAGGAAACAATGCCTGTGCTGTACCTTTAAATATACCCAAGTAGGACTGTCCGGGTAGAAGTGTTGCTTTAATGCTACTTGTACTCGACTTCAGTCAATTATATCACCCAGCATTGAAATGAACAACGTCGAACGGTTTTATCTTGGTGTTATCTTGCAAACAATTATATATATAAAAAAAAAAATTCTGAAGTATTTGAGTTATTGTGCATGCCACTAATGTCATGATTGAACGAACAGCCGTGTATAAATAAATATTAATAAATCGATTCTATTGAATTAAATTACAAGTTTAGTTCTAAGCTCTAATGTTGTGTCATTAATATTTATAAACATCATTTGAATGCATAGATTTTCTTTATTGACATGTTGTTCAAATTACAAGTCATAATGCCCTGTTTAGTTGAATTGCTTGTAAACAATAGTATTGACGTACGGTAATCTCCTGTGTATAGCAATACAATGTAAAACAAATAATTGCTTTGATGCGTTTTCAACTGCCTGTTAAGACCAACATGAGCCAAATGGTAAATTGCCAGAGGGAAAGACTAAATGATTTTTAGAGTCTGATGCGTAATTAGTATGAAACCAGATAGACACTCCACTTACAGAAATTAAACACATGCAGTTCATATATACACCACGAAGAATCAATATTAGAAGTATACTGATATCATTATTATTGTTTTATACATTTAGTATAATGTAGCTTAACATACTGCATGGTAGCTTGCAAGCAATCATGTAATCATGGGTCCACAAAATAGTGAATACATAACATTAATATAATAATATGAAATATGGGTGCAAGTTACCATCTCAAGTCGATATTTCTGCTTTATTATAATATTTACTTTGCAATCAATTAATTAATACGCCTTGACTATTTTGAAGCTAATAATCCACCACAAATTTAGGATTGGAAATTACTTATGATAGGTCAATGTGTTCCTGAACGTGTCGTGTTGTCAAGTATTACCCACTCGTTGATAATATATTGCCTGGGTTGTACTCTCATAGTAAAGTGTTATGAACTGCATGGTGTCATCGACTCAGCCTTCCAGACCGCCAACTAGTATAAGCACGATAGCATATATATAATGTGATTACTCGGCGCCATTTGGTACTAGTATACGGTATGCTATTTGTCATACTCCATCTGTTATATGTCATCTCCTATTGCACATTATGAACCCATAGTATTAAGTACATGTATACAAGTCACTTCCCAATACTATTATGTAATATCCTGACATATCCAACTCGAGGTACGTTTATAAACGTGGCATTACCATGGCATGGACAACGCAATACCATGAACAACGCAATACCATTGTTAAATTCGAATCTACATGTATTTTATATTTAGGATGTTTACTAATTAGCACATGTAAAATAGATGTACCGGTAGTATTATTGCGATAACTTCAGCTGACGAAAACATAAAACGCATCACTAAATTTTACGAATTCGACAATGAGTTTCACAAACATGACATACTTCTGGCAATAACATTGGATATAATCTTATAAATTAGATTTGATGTTCAACTGATGAGCCACGCAAACAATAGACACCGGTCCGATGTGGAACAACGGTTTTGAATGTTTCATTTCACAGCAAAGTTCCAGAAATATGAAGTTGGTGTAGATTTGGAATGTTGGTGCATGTATACAGAAAGAAGAGAGGCAAAGATGGTTTCCAACTGCTTCCGCCTGACTTCAGTCAGCAGTCATAATTCCTCAGAAAGCATGGGTTGTAGACTTCATTAGCATGTATCCTTCAGTTACGGGTTATTGGCAAGCTTACCAATGCTCATCAGTTTTCATAGTACTGTCGTAGTAATACATTGTCATGTAGTGCAAAGACATTTGCAAGAGTTGGATGTGGAAGGTGATTCGATATTTCCAGGATGATCAGTGGCCAACACCAAGCAGTATGTACACCAGGAGCAGGAGGAGGTTTCAACTTACTAGGACAGTTAGCTAAGAAACCTCCTCAAGCATTGGATCTCTTAGCTAGGTGCCGTTTTCAAAGATGTTCTTTATTGCATGCATCAATATTTGTGTTTCCCGGATTGACATTAGACCTCTATATAGCATGAGTGAAGCTTCAACCTGGATGGTCAATATAGCATCAGAGCTTTAATCGAGCAAGAAAACAGTTGGCAATAGCTAATATACTAGTAGTAAAGGTAAATCCTTTAACCCTCTCCCTGCTGGATTAGGCAAAAGCAAAGTCTGATAATGATTTCATGATGATGCATGGAGTGAGTTAGTATGGAGTTTAACGTAGCTGCGGGAATCTTTGGCAAAGCAAAATGTAATGTCTGCATAGCTGCTGCATAGTTGTGTCTTCGGTCTTGTATAGTACTAGCCATGGTTCTTAGGCTTAATAGTTTATGTAGGTTCTTCCCCAACCACAAACAGGTCACCATGATGTCATGGAAAACTTCAACTCTATGTAGGCTGAAAACTGCCACTTGCCAGTTCATTGAGGAAGCAAGAAAAACAAAAGTTTGCTAGAAATTATTTATTGCAATGGGAGAGAGTATTTGCCTGTATTCAAGCAACATTATTACATATTCTGGACATATTTTAAAGATACTTTGGGAAGAGAATATGAAATGTGCTTGTAAAATATATAGCATCAATTCATAAAATATCATAGAATGATGCTGGATGTGGCAAACTTAAAACATATTTCTTAATCCAGTCACTTAGCCATTCAGCTGTCTAACCCATACAAACTTAAACATTTTATAATTTGCTGAAACATGTCATTGTTTATGGTCATGTTACAGATACTTATTGTCAATATCAACCAGCCTATCAGTATCAGACGTGGAAGTGATGTTACACAGGATGAGAATTGTACTACAGAGATGACTATGAACATCAAAACAAGTAATATGAAATAATGTGAGCGAGAAGATAAATAATGAATTTTGAGACAAGTACATGTACCATTTTCAATATGATAATAAAATGTATTCATGTTGTCATAGTATTCACCCTTCTAATTTATAACATATTTTAGTAACATTCTAACATGGTACAAACATAAAATGTATTTTAATAATAGATTTTTCATTAAATATCAGACATGTTAATAAAACTACTAAAGGAAATTAGATCTAACTACTAGGCTCATATATTATTTTCATACAGATGAATATGATAATGATACAATTGAAAGAGCACATAATATATTAGTAACAAATATCTTAATTCAATGACCAAATATTACAAATTTTCTGAAGGTAACTGATCTGAATAATGCAGAGATTGCAGAGATTGCAGAGATTGCAGAGATTAATATTACAGTTGTGGCATAAACATACACACTGGGTTCACTGCTTTGCATTATCAAGCCAGTGACATCTTATTGAAACACATCCAGCACTGTGCTACACCAGGCATCAACGAAGTAGAACCAGGAACCAATATACATGTCTCCAGTGCACACTAGTTTCTATACTATTTCTTTACATACATATCTGAATGTTATTAATGTTCTATTAATGTGCAATATGGAAATCAGTGTTTGTCAAAGATTTGCAGTGAAAGGATTATTGTGGAGGTTAAGATAGATATCAAGCAAATTACCACAAATGTTTGTGATTACAGTGTTAAATAATAAATTAGACTCATCTGGTCTGTGGCTCGCTTGTAAGTTGAATATTCTTTCCATTATCATTACAGATTATAAGTTGCATTCTTGGAATAATTTAGTTTCCAATGCTTACAGGTTACATCAAACTAATTCATTCATTCAGCCTGCAACATATTGCAACTTGAAACTAGTTTTTTTTTCTAAAATATCAATTTTATTACATAAATTAGTACAATTGTTTTCTAAAATCTCAATTTCTATTACATAAATTAGTACGAAGTTGTGGTAATCTCATTAGATTGTTTAGTAACATTGGTGGTAAACTACATGAACAATCTCATCTTAATCAGCCTGGTTTCAGATCTTGTTAAATGTACAAGCTGGCCATAACATTAACCTCATTGGTGGCATCCACCAAGAGTCTTTATAGACACTGACTTTGCCCAATTTGCATTTGACCTCTGAACTCCAGCTGACTGTAGTCTGTCAAAGTGTCAGGTGTACAGTACTGAGTAGTCAGGTAGTCTACCTATTCACGGCAATAGCCAGGTCGTCCCAGGCACGACGACGATCAGACTTTGTGTGGGAGGGAGTAAATTTTCCCTCCAACAGGTGAATGGAACCTACAGTGGCTGGGAAGAATCTGATGCATGGTCTGCTAGCAGATCGAGTGACGCCATTTTTTAAAGGGATTTTTAAAACGGAAGTTACACTTGAAGTTTAGCACGCTACAGTTAGCATGCTAAGTTTAGACTAGTGGAAAAAACCGTTGATGAAACAAGTTAGTAGGGAAATAAGTTAGCATGCTAACAGGTTAGCATGCTAACTTATTTTAGCATGCTAACCTATGTTAGTGAAACAGGCTGGTCATAAAGATTCCATAGCAACATCCACAGGTAAAATTCATTTAAAAACCTATTCAGATTTGGTATCACTAATAAAATGTTAGCACTAGCACACTTGTGAATAATACCCTGAGTTCATGAACATTTCTTTGTGAACATAAATTTTGAAATGAAGTGACTTCATCATGAACATAACAGAAATGAAGTGGCTAAGGTATGTGTTTTGTGACAATGTTGTCGATGATGGGCATGTTTCATTACAATGTTGTCGATGATGGGCGTGTTTCAGTACAATGTTGTCGATGATGGGCATGTTTCAGTACAATGTTGTCATGGCTAGTTAGTTTGATCACAACCCTACATAATAGCACCAATAAGTGAGACTGAATGTCTCGTAGGCAATGATTGTGAATGTTACATCAGATGTATTACTGCCTTATCTCTCCGTGTCATTCAGTCACACGTCATTCATAACAACACCAGTCATTCCGTCCTCACATCATGATCTCTGTCACACCAGACGAATGATAATTCACTACACAACACAAAAATCAATATATACAAATTAACCACGAAGATAATAAATATAAACAAAGTAAAACAGTTTAATATTTCCAACATCCAACAACAAACATTACACTTTCAATATTCCAAATGAAGACATTACACTTAATGATATTCCAAATGAAGACAATGTGGTTCATGACTAGATGAATGAAGACAATGACAAATGAAATGAGAAACCTTTTACAAAAAGGATGCATAAATGTCCATAAATTCAGGTTTTCTGCAGAAGAACAAAACATATTACTCAACCATGAAACGATGGACATAATTTTTCCTGGTTAAGAATTGGAACAACAGTAGACATGGACATTTTGAGAAAGACCTCAAAGCCAAATTGAAGATTGCTGCCCTCTGATCCATACCGATACATTGTCCAAGGTATGGTCTACATATCAGTAATATTTAGTTGGCCAATACCCAGAGATATGTTTTGCACACACCTTTGAATTATTGCTTTCCGCTGATCAGTAAAGTCAGTTGTACACACCAGATTCACAACTTGATTCACTGCTGGACGAACATTGCATCTATCAGCACGTTGTAATGCTGTACCAGGATATAGCATGGACGTTCACATCACAACCAGATCAGGTCAGCCATTCGGAAACTTGTGGAGTGAAAGAATTGAGATACTTGTAAGCTTCTGGGGAATGTGTGCCAAGAAAAAGTAAAATTTCAGTGCAGAGAACTCACAGCAAGCACAGCACACACAGCGGTGGTCAGAGAAACATGAGTAACTAGACCAGCACGCAGATCAACTATAACACTGTCCGAAAGCTTGGGATCCAACTCCTCCTAAATAATGTCTTCAGACAACAACTGTGGAAATCTGAGACATCGTCATCATATCTTGTCATCATCTGAGACATCGTCATCATATCTTGTCATCATCTTTCTAACAGATCACAATCAAGTCAAACAAAAATGTTTGCAGATTTCTTCAACTCTTCATAATTACTGTCATCAAGTTCTTATCGCTTTTAGCCGTCCCAACAGAATTTCATCTCCAACTTCCGTCCAGAGAAAACTTGCCCAGCAGCAATCCTTTGAACAGTTTCTATCTACCGTTCTTCAGGCACCAACTGAAGAACAGCTCCTCGTCAATGGTACGTCAATGGTTATTTTCACTACATCTTAATGAGATCATGTGTAAGGGCACACAACATGAGAGTTCAGATAGAGATTCACGATTCCTGTACATGATCACAACGTTTGTTTATATGGCACTCCGTGAACCCGGAATCGATACAGACAAGTATATTCCGGATTTCCATGGTTTCCAAGTATTTTCAGTTCAATAAATACGAAAAAGTTTGGATTTGAAGTCTGAAAAAAAATAGAAAGAAATGTGGAATTAAAGAAAAAGGTATAACCATCACATCAAAATTACATGTAATGTACATTTATGAGAAATATTGTAAAAGTATCACAGACAACTACGTATTAACCCCCACCCTGCTGTGTTAGACCCAGATAAAGCTTTATTATTTGTACATCTCTGGTTGCATCCAGCAGAGAGGGTTAATTGGGCATACTACTCAAGTTGGCGACTACTACTCCATCACAGCTATGGTTATATTCTAATTATTGTATGGTATTTGTGGGACGATGGGCTAACATGACTACTGTACGACAGCTGTAGGATGGATGACAAGATTACCTGAATAGGGAAGTACTGTATGGGCTTCCCACTATCATTGTAGGTGTAGTTTCCTAGAAGCAATCCAGCCTTGTCCTTCTCATCATTCAGACCCTAATAAGGAACAAAAGGACGTAAATATTAAAACATTTATCATAACCGTTATGTCTGCTATTATAGCCATAAACAAAATCTCTTGCTTTTATTTATATTTACTTTTTTTTTTTAAATTGGGATTTAGATATGAGTATTGGCAATCTTACCAGAACAGTGAATTGTTTGGGTGCACTGTCGATGTTCCCATAGGGGGACAGAGCCTTTGGGATGTGCTCCAGAGAGAAGCCAGATGGCTTGATGGGGAATGCCAGCTGAATCACCAGGTATCCATGGACACCCTTAAACGCCCAGCACTCGCCGGGGTGCACATCAGGCTGAAGACAAACACAGTACAGTCAGTGTCTTGTGTATAGCAACAAACCTTCATTTCCAGGCATACAATCAGAGATGGTGGTGATAATCTTTTATTAGATTTGAGCCATTCATCCATAAAAAAAAACTATACAATATGAAAACATTGTGAGTTGGGTTCCTGGGTGGATTTCAACTCGGGACATTTAGTTATCACTGAGGTACTACCCTCTATTTAATAGTGGTCTAATAAAGCATGCATGTATGAATGTACCCACACACACATACACGCACACATACACGCATGCACACACACACAGACAGACATGCACACACACACACAGACACAGATGCATGCACACTAGACAGACACACCACACACACACCTGTATGACGGTCCTGGGGGAGTTGGTGGTGTACCACAGAGGGATGCCAAACACACTGACGAGCGCCGTCTTCTTGTAGTACGTCTCCGAGCAGCGCACACTGACCACGCTACCTCCGTTGGACTCCAGGGCGTAGTCTGCCATCCCCACCTGGTCCGCGCTGTACTTGAGTAGCGCATCGTCCACGATCCACCGGATGTACTGCCAACACAGGCCAGATAAAAGTTAGACTCTATTTCCACTTATAGCTACAGGTAAAGTCCAGTAGATTTTGTTACTGTCACAAGTTGCCCGAATATGTGTCTAAATATTGCATTACTTGAAAAAAAATGTTGTTTTGTTTTCTACTTGAAATTCATTAACGGTCTGTCTACCAAAACTTCTGTAATACTTTATGAAGAGCATTAGTTCATGGTTTGTTATTAGTCCTTGTCAAAGATATTGCTAGATACGGCTACAACTGGAGAGTTAGCAGTGCTAAGAGACTCACATCCTCGCTGAGGTTGGGCCCGGCCTGTGTTCCTGACTGTATGTACACATTGGACGCCTGCTCCTTGGCGATGGTCAGTATCTTCTGTGTGATCTCCTCGGACACCGCGGTCAGTTTCCTGTCCATGTCCTCCTTCTGGGCGTAGTTGTTCTGCAGCCACAGCAGGAATGAGCTGTGACTGTCATCGCTCCCCAAGCCACCGCCAGACATCATCTGGAAGAACACATGATACTTCACAATACTGTGTGTGTGTGTGTGTGTGTGTGTGTGTGTGTGTGTGTGTGTGTGTGTGAGTGCATGGTTGACTCCAGATGCAATTTTATAGTATACTGAAAGAAAAATTTAAGGGAACGCATGTATTGTAACACGACATTGTTGCTAAGCGGTTCTATAACCTTT
>JAUTBZ010170324.1:0-10376 GCA_032361785.1 Lepetodrilus galriftensis | reverse complement strand
TTCGTTTTATATATCTATTTTCAACATATATAATTGATTAGAAGCAACTTGTTCTGGCACCGAAGAAATCCTTTAAGATAAATAAAATATCATTAGTTGTTCCCAATTTTAGCAAAAGACATAATGAAACGTTAAGACCACAGCATATTTACACTTCAGTGGGCGAGTTACCTCCCTTGTGCGACAAATGATATTACCTTTCATTGAAATGCAACCAAATTTGTTAATTGAAGCAAGTAGCAGCATTTGTGGAAATCAAATAAACAGGACATATAATAAATGGTATGAATACTGAACTATGTGGAGCCCGAAAAAGCAGTAAACTACATGTAATGGTAAGATGTCCCTGGTCAGATGTATACAACATGCAGATATGCAATACCAGCACACGTCACAGGAATGCTGAACAAGCCGATTGTTGAAGAAAATGCAGATACATCTAAATGATGATGAAGCCATGGGTAAACTTACAACATGACAATATGCCAGATGTATATTACCGTTTAGCTTACCTAACACTCTTAGCTGACTTGCGTTTGGAAGCACGAGATGTTTTGCCTTTGCTGCAGACAACAATAATGTACTTATCTTCAGATGAGGTACGGTACTTGCAATGAATTAAGATTCTTGTCAATTATAATACTGAAACTTATCACATTGTCAATTAGCATTCCCAACAGATGATTAAAATATTGAACACACTGGAACTACTGATGGCAGCAAGTATTTAGTATTATGATAATACTAGGAAATTAAGTAGAATTTATTTGTTTGGGTTTTATAAAAAAATGGATCGTGAGCCACTTAACAAGATTATTTCGCTCATATCACGGCTAATTTATAACAGGAGGAAACCTGCAACATCTGTACCACTGTTGCAGTAAACCTGTGAGTAACGCCTGTGAAAAATTAGTTTGAAGGTAAACAAAAAAAAAAAGATTTAGATAAATCAATGGGCATGCCATTAACAGTAATGTTTGTTTATTTAGGCCACTAAAATTTGGCAACTTGGTCATGAAATTTACCGTATATTATAAGTTTGGCATGAAATGCATTGACACCTGGTACCCCTATTTCGAAAATTATCTCGGTAAATACTTCATGGAATGAAAAACAAACAAACTTAATTTTCTTGTTTTATTTGCACTATTACCCAAATTACAACAACAAAATATTGCACAAGTAACATTTTTTCTTATATAACGATCACCAAATATTTTGAATAAGTATTATTTAATGCAGAGGGGTGATGTTCGAAAGAAGGAACCGGGAAAAAGGTTCAATTTGCATATGCGGATTATCTTCTTCACATACATACATACAAATTCAGCATATTTGCCAGTTCCTTCTTTTGAACGTTGCCCCTCTGCATAAAATAATACTTACTCAAAATAACTGGTGATCGTTATATAAACAAATTTGTTATTACAGGTGAAATATTTAAACATCTTTAAATTTTGGTTAGGGCAAATAAAATAAGATTTTTTTGTGTGTTTTTCATTCCATGAAGTATTTTCCGAGATAATCTATGAAATAGGGGTCTCAATGCATTTCATGCCAAATTATAATATGCTCATTAACATCCCCACAACAATATTTTGTTTGAACAAATGTTAATGTCTCTAAATCTAAACTATATTTGAATACACACAAAAATAAAGAGCGGCTACGTCTTCTCACCTGACTTTAGCTGTGGTAGCTCGCCGAGCGATGTGACGCCGATCATCCGAGTCCTCGTCACTCTCGCTGGACGACCCAGACGACGACAGCCTACTTCTCCTGTTGACGGCCACCTTCCGAACTGGCTTGGAAGTACGGCCTTTCCTTGGCGGAGGTCGGACTCTTGCACTTTAATAATTAACATAGACTTCCAAATAAACATCATATCTTGGTGAAAATAAAAAAACTAGTAATTCTCATCCAATATGGTTAAAGTCTAGCTCAAATTTCCTTGCAGCACAACTATTAAAATTGTGTAGACAAATTCCATCATTTTGTTAAAAACAGAAGCAGACAAGTTTAAATATAATTATTAATTATTTTTTATATTTCGATGAGAGAAGCTTAAAGGTCCATACAGACCTAACGCGTGAACCACTGCGGTTCATGCTGCGCGTTTCCCAGACAGATCACTTCTTACTAAAATGCACAAACTGTCTACACCTAAACTGTTTACCGTGCGGTTCATATGTGGACAGTTCATGCATTTTCATAACAAGTGATCGGTGTGCGGGAACCGCAGCGTTTCCCGCGCTAGGTTTGACCGCACCTTAACCCAGTGTTCAGTTTAATTGTAGGACATTGTATACACTTCTCTCCATTCGTCCTAGCAAATTAAAATGAAAAACTACTGGATTTATTAATTCAACTTAACAAAACACACATCGTACCGAATGGACTTTGTAGAAGGTCTGTAATCTCCTGAACTTGCACTGCCATCACTGCCCCAGTCAGTTGATCTGAAAAACAGAGAACAGGAAATTTTGCCAAGACTGATAACCAAATGTACCAAAAAAATGTTTTGAAACTTGCAATGTAGCCAACAATTGTATGAATTTCAGAATTGGATCACAATCATGTTGAATATTTCTTTCTGATATTCAGCAGGTTGAATGGTTGCATAGAATGGTTGCATCAACATGATAAATGTATAATTGGTTGTTAGGTTTTACTATCATAGTTTTATCATCGCTAATTGCAGGATTTTACTTACTCTTTCCTTCTGTTTCCTCTTCTGCCTCTGGGGTGGTCATCATCACTCTCAGACTGCAATGGGAAATAAAATTCATAGAGAACACATTATACGGTAGAATTCAAAACTTTATAGAGAAAAAAAAATGTGGGCATTTAGTAAATTAGTGTGCTCAATATTTGTGAATTCGTAGCTTGCAGAACACATCTATTGAAAGTGAATCATAGAAAATATTTAGAGGAATCAATACTTTAATCAGACTCATTGATGTCATAAACACAATGCTTTGAACGTTAAATGCAGCTATTAAGCAATTATAGCATTAGGAGCCAATGAAGTCAACAGTTTTGTCTAAGCCCACTGTACACACCACCAGATTCTTTTCTTACTTTTTGTATATTAGTATGAATGAATTAAATGGTGCTTTAAGTCGCAGCAGGAATATTTCACCCATATGCATTATGCAACAATACAACAGTAGTATAAAACCGCCGCTACCTTTGTCGTCAAGCAGAGACCATGTGACACAATGGGTTGCTTGGTACATAATAATTCCTACGTGGTACTTCAGACTGAAACCTACATTTGCAGCATTATAGCGCACTGGTTCTTTTCTTGACCGTGCTGATCTTCGGATTCCATATAAATCTGGTTCTTCGTTCCATATCTTAAAATAAAAGAGATGAATCCTATTTTGTTGTCTATCTATCATCATAACATACATTCAGTCTATGAAAAAATAAGTAAGTTAAAATGTAGCTTTAAAAAACCCACCATAGCATGAATCTTCATATAAAAAAATAATAATTAAATTCTAGAAATATACTAAGAACATGTGGCAAGTATGACGAGACAAACCTCTTTTAATTTATCTTTTCTACCCCTGGATCTTTTAGTGGATGCATCATGTGAATCAGAGTTTTCAGAGGAATCTACATCAACGTCTTCCTCTTTGACCTGGGTTTCCTCTTCGCTCTCAGACTGGCTTCCAGACTTGGACTCTCCTGAGTGGCGAGATTCTTGATCACTGTCTGATGCACTAGAGTCTGAACTACTCTTATTGGACTTGTCAGATTTCGAGGCACCAGATGCAGAATCTGAATCTGAACTCGACCCACTACAAAGGTAGAAAATTGTGCCGTCGTTAAAGTGTGGCTTCAAATATTTTACGACTATTGGTTCAGATACTTACCCAATTGACCGTATCTCCCTACACCATCTCTAGACAAAAGTAGGAACATGAAGTTTGTGGAATTGATTTGGCATTGAATAATAAATGCTTTCGGCCTAACTGCAATATGCTCTCCTTCCAGTGGTAGACATGAGATAGAATCATTTACCATCTGGTCAAATATTTAAATACGAAACCGTAATAAGCATCATTAGCAACAGTGCTACAATGTTCATTACATAATGGTCTACAGAGTTTTCGGTGGCCTAAAATTTATTGGAATAGTTTTATTAATTTTTATAACAGCCTATATATCCATTTTCAAACTTGATTTTCATTCGATTGAGTAGCAGCTGTCTAGGTATACACAAAATAAAGTGTAAAATATCATTTCATGCTAAATGTGTAGTTTGTAAGAAGTCAATTTCAGTGCACTCACCTGGATCCTGAATCAGATCCAGAGACACTGTTTTCGTCTTTCTCCAGTTTGTCTTCCTTTACATCAGGTGTGGAATAATTGTAGCTGTCATCATTAAAATAGTCAGATTGTGGCAGGGATGTTGTTGTTAGAGAACTTTGATTGTTGTTTGTATTGTCACTGTTATTCGACCCAAACGCAGGGTTATCAAATTGTGTTAGACCGGAGATTCCAATCTGAAAATATATTATGTTATTAATACATGTTGTCCATAGATCTATTTTATACTAGACTGTAAGACATACATCCAATATTATACGGACATGTTAACAAATGAAATACACAAAGGTGACAACATTTTCAACACCAATTCTGAATGCAACAATTAATAGAGTTCATATTAATAAATATTAATATTATTTTGGATTATGTTGGATACTCGCACTAGAATATGTTTAGTTTATGTTTATTAACAAATAATACTACATCTGTAATGGCTCAATGTGATCATATAAAAGTAGAAGCAAAAAATAAGCATGTATTGCACAGTATTGTCATACAAATGAGGGTCATAATATTCAGAGCCATATTTCTCAAAGGCGTCCATAAAAATAAGGTCAAAAACGTACATGATCATACTGATAAATGATATAATGAAACATTTCATAGTATTTCAGGAGTGTCCACTTTCAATTATAATCTTTTATTCACTTGACACACTTAGTGGTGGTACTTGATAAATATTGAAGACAAAGTAGGTCAAGACAACAAAAGCTCAAATGTTCAATATTTGTTCTATTTATTTTTGTACACACATGGAAAGGAATTGGATGAAGACATTTACCTAAGACTACTATTCCATTCATTAAAAAATATATATATACAGTACCAATATGCAATTTCTATGTAGATCTTGAAAGTGCATCCATCAGTCATTGAAAATCAACATTTCTAAAGGCTTTTTCTTTTAATTGCACCAAAAAGAAAACCCACAAAGATCATAACAACATAAAATGAAACAAACAACTCCTTGATATCAACACCATATGTAAAACAAATGTAAAAAAAAAAGTGTTACACTGTCATGTTTATAATGTTGCATTGCTACCAATTTATCATAGTTATCTCCCTTGTTTTAACATTTATTTACTTGTTTTTCCAACATCCAAGACCACAATCCAATACAAATATAGAAAGCAGCACTACATTTGACTCGTCTTTAAAGCAAGAACACTACTGTATACGCAAACAGACATGAAATCAGTAATGCATATTTCCAATTTATTTCAAAGTTCAACATCTGCACAACCACAGAATGTTCAGATTAACATTAAACACCACTACAGGACCAAGAACTCAACCATGCCAAATAAATATAACCAAACTCAAGTTAAAAACACAACTTTTTAAAAATAAACACCCAATGTTGTACGTAACACGTTATTGCAATACCGTTATTGTATGTTACACATTTTATCAAAAGTAGTGATGATTATTGTGACGAAGATATAAAGTAAAGAAGAACAAAATAAAAAATATAGTACAAGGAATATGTTTTTCCAATGACACTGTATTATGCCATATTGTGCTACTCGTCACTTTGACAAGATATTTCTCAAAGGCGTCCACAGAAAATCAAGTTGGATTTGCCTGTATTATGTTCTGCATGGACTAAATATTACAAATAAAGTAAATTAATTGTGGTCCACATTCAATTATGATTGATTTAGAACATGAATTTAGTTATGAAATGATCAACATTAAACAAGACTGAAACAAAACAGAAACTAAACAGGATATAAACTATAATTCAAACTTTTGTGAAGGTTAAAATTATTTCCCAGGGAGAATATAGTATTACTGCATTAATGTGTTAACATTTACCCCTTTTTAATACATTCTAATGATACATAGAAAGGTACATATGCATAAACATACAAGCAGACAAAAATAAAATTATTGAAAAATTAATAATAAATATCATTGAAAAGGTATGTGCAGCCTAGTATATTCATAATATTCATGGAAAATAAATATAACATAATTGAAAAATACCTATTGATCACTTTAAAAGTAACATGTTTACCCCTAAGGTCACAATGACCTGAAAACGAGTGATTCATTTTCCAGTGTTGCAGTCTATTTTTCAAAGTTACCTCCCTTGATCTATACTCACATTTATTACAAATGTGTGCATTTATGCAATGAAATGACAACTTAAAATTTAAAATAATGAATTATATACAAGTTTGTATGATTATTCCCCAAATTTTTCTGCAAGTCAGATTATCATACTATATTGTTCAATATCCAACTTAGTTTATTGTTTCACATACCACTATTTATTCTGAAAGCCATATTATCACTGAAAATGTTAAGATAAGAATATCTAGCATGGAAAACAAGTTGTTCAAGCATACATGCATAACATATGCAAAAACTAATAAACTTGCATGAACAAGAATGGAGCAATGGTTGATCTTGTCAAAGCAGGTAAATATATCAATTGGTAGGTCACAGGTTTTAAATCAATTCAAAGCCAGATGTGAAAAGACAACTGTTAGCCCTTGCCACCAAGAATTTCACAAACATGTCTTACTTGATAGCTGCTAACTCATCATGAATTAAGAGTGCAAGCATGTACACTTAATACTTAAAGCATTTAAATAAATATGACTTGAACAAGGAGACTTTAACAAGAAGAGAACAGAGCACACTAGCCCACTAACACACAAGATCCCATTTAGTAAATATTATTAACATCCTACCAAATGCAAGTTTTCAAAGAGGTATGTCATAAAATTAACTGAAGATATGCTAAGCAAGTCAATGCAGCATTTCATCAATAATCTACATTACTAACTGTATGGATTGAAGATAATGCAAGTTCATAGATAAGCCATGAAGAATGAATAAATCAAAGCATGTTAAAGAAAAA
The DNA here is from genome assembly GCA_032361785.1 of Lepetodrilus galriftensis. Classification (NCBI taxonomy): domain Eukaryota; kingdom Metazoa; phylum Mollusca; class Gastropoda; order Lepetellida; family Lepetodrilidae; genus Lepetodrilus; species Lepetodrilus galriftensis. Next base: position 3,157 of record JAUTBZ010170324.1, on the reverse strand, counting down.
TGAAAATATGGAAGAAAGTGATGAGGATGGAATGACGAGATCTATCGGCATAGACACCAACAGGAACATTTCAACATTGGGATGATGATCATGAAGTGATTGATCCCTACTGACCCATCCCTACATAGTTAGAACACTGACAAGTTACTTGTAGCTAGCAAGAGGTTACTAATACTTAAAGGAGATCATTCGAAAGAATACATACTTTTCACAGCTGCAGACATGGTTATACCACCAATACAACAACATTCAACAAAATTCAATTGTATGACTTCCAGTGTTCACTTTAGGTGGTCTTGAGAGTCATTTGAAAATGTTACAGATGGCTATGGGATGACCTGCAAATTACAGATTTGACCACCATTAACATTGGGCCTATGGAGAATGACCCCCCTTATTATTTTCTGAATTTCTAACATTGACTACTATTTTGACCATGAGGTACAACATGCTATCAGCACGGAATACCCCAAATTCTCAAAAGCCACCTTTTCATATGCTAGCAGTCAAACATAACCCAAGAAATACAAGCTTTATGATATGTGTAGTGTAATCAATTAGGGTGTTTTGTTTTATATATTATTTAAAATAAATTAGATTGTGTTTAAAAGCACAAAACATATTTGAATACCGTAAATACAAACTTATTGTGCAAAGGCACTGCTTAAACAGAGTTAAACATGTAAAAAATATATTAGATGTTGTGATGAAGTAAATATTTAACTGTTCCACATGAATTTCAAAGTATTTCTTTATCCAAACTGTGTTCTTTAGTGTACAGTGTTTTTAAAGCTTGAATCGCCAATGATCACATTCACAATGAATGGCATTCAGCCAATGAAAAGTACCATTGTCTCATCATGTTCTAGGATAACCATACTATGAATACTTTTATGAATACTTTTGAATACACAAATTCCCCAAGTTATTTTAACCATGTGGATCTTACATTATCAAAGCATCATCTTCCTAGTACCTTCTGCATTATGAGATGGGTAGTCCATATGGAAGCGACATGAATCTATGAATTTACAAGGTTTCTTGCACTAAGTTAACAGTGTGAAACACACGATAGACAATTCCATGTTATTTATAGAATAAACATATGTTACCTTAGCATTAATGTGATGATGTCTTACAGAGGAATTACTGGACCATTATAGGACAACTGTCATCAGTGTACAGTGGTTGGACATGTGCATTTTAAGCAATCTTCATGATAGTAATGGGTACAAAATCAAACTTTTACAGATAAATTTGTTAATAAACACTGATTGCATGGTATGCAGACATACAGTGGTAGTGCAATACATAGAACAAGAACAACAGACTGAGGTTTGCTTTACAGTCAACAGTGACCAAAGTCATGCAGAACACTTAAAGTACCAAGAAATATAAACACAGAAAACTATGTGAACGTAAAAGTTCACAAACTGTATGGAATATACAGAATTGCACAGTATAATATGCTGTGAGAAAGCCTTCCAATATCCCACAGAGACACAACACAATACTAACTATTATTAATATTAATTTTATAAGCAATTTCACTACCTAGTGCACAAGGTTTGTATTTAAAACCTTGCCAACTCCAAACAAAGTCAAAATTTGCTAAAATGGGTCCCTAAAAGATGTGAAACTAAACAAGGTCATTTGAAAGTCATATAGTCTGGGGAGGATTTGAACAGAAAATAAGTATGAAACACCATCAATTATGGACACTTTTGGCCAAAACATATTTGTAAACAAGGATTCATGTCACAAAAATCATAAATAAATGTTCATGGGGTGGGCTCTTCAAATTCCAAATTTCTCAACAAATATGCAATATGTCGGAACCAAACTTACGTAAAAAGATTAAGTACTTGTCAGAGATACCAAATCACAACATTTCGTTCCCGAAAACATTAAATAGAGAAGACTGAGCATCATATTTCCAAACACGAATACAGACGAACGAATTCATCATGGCCGACCACAAGTTCCTTGGTTAGTCACGTAGCTCATTTTCAACCAGCTAAACATAAAACATTCGAAGAAATGTTGACAAATGGTACATCAAAAATGACAAAACATAAGAAGGGGCATGTTGCCATCCATCCTGAAGGACTACCTTGCTCATCTTGGATCACTAGTAGGCTCCATAATCGGCGGCGTCTGCTGAATGAACAATGAAGCAAAATGAGCAGAAATTCCTTTCCAATCACGTGCTTCGTCTGTTCCAATCCAAGCCCGAGGTCGCTCTAGAAGGTGAATTGAAAATCTAAGATTATTTTAGTGAAGAGTTTGTCAGAATCCGTCCACAAATAAAAAAAATGTACGATTTTTACGATGACAAGTGCCGTCCAAGGCCAATATTCCACAAAATCTGTTCAGAACAATATTTCCGTAGAACAAGTGCGTGATGCAACATCAGGATAATGATGCCTTGTAACTGTTTTTGTGGTCCTTGTACCGAAATAAGTTCCAAAATCACATTGTTTACCTTCACAAAAGCATGTGACAATGTTGTTTTGGAGAAAAACTGTCAGGTACAGATTTGAGAACCTAAAACCATCATGGCCGCCATTGTTCTCTACTTCACGCTGTACGGCGCAAAGCATCATGGGAAACACTTTAACACGAGTGAGATCGACGCGACGCAAACTGCATTTGGAGGTTGCATTGGAAGCTAAGCGGGTCACGCAGTTACTAAAAATCTGGGATAATTTATTCTGATTCGCTCAAATGACGTCATTGTAAAATGTTAACATGCCGAATATTTCCTGTTACCTTATATGTAAAGAAGCCTGATTAATTCTCAGATCTAGCTCATGATCTAGATCATCGTGCTGATTGTCATTTAGCTATCTAATGAGAGCTGGGGCCTTATAGCTGCATATTATTAATTATTGTTAATCACAGAGGAGATAAATATTATCCATATAGGCCTAGACTCAGGGGGTGAAATACTTTAAGTAAACAATTTAAATGCTTTTCCCTGAAATATTGGGTGAGAAGGATTAGGTATTGGCCTACGCACTACCTATAACGTAGCTATACGTATTTATAAGTGTAGTCCCTACATAGAGACTAGAGGGGAGAGAGAGAGAGAGAGAGAGAGAGAGAGAGAGAGAGAGAGAGAGAGAGAGAGAGAGAGAGAGAGACAGAGAGAGAG
>JAUTBZ010170323.1:0-23884 GCA_032361785.1 Lepetodrilus galriftensis | reverse complement strand
ATTACGCTCAGGACTCGCTGCATAGTACCATACTGAAGTGTGAACGTAATTAAAGGTACCCCTGGGGTGCGAGGATGTGTATTGGCATACATACTACGCTATATATATCGTAGATATTACAACCATCCATAAGAGTCGGTCATACCTAAAGTCCACTGTTCTTAGAAAGTAATAGGGGATTATCACAGAAGGATTATCACAGTAAGATTATCACAGCAAGATTATCGCGACGGTTCCAGCGTACGTCAATGCATGTAGTCACATATCTGTGTTATTAGTACACAAAGTTATCATACAATTCCAAAGCAGAAGTAGTCAAAGCCATGCCAAAATATCCACTTTCCACACCAGTCATCAGCTGAAACATCTACAATAAGAACATCGTTATCTTCCGACAATGTCATTGTAAACAATTCATTCTTGAACAGTATTGGCAAATGAGACAGTATTCCTCTCCGAATATAGTTTCTGCAACAATGTACGTGTATATCACAATCATTCAGCCGAGACCTGTAGTGTCTACTAGTGAATCAGATCTGGAGCATCACAAGGATCCAATCCAGCAGCAGATAATACCAGTTAAAACGGTGTTCTCATAAATATCCATTCTTGAAGCAGATAAAGCTTGAGGCATTCTCTAACCAAACGGATTTCGTCCTGGAGCAGAATAGACAACAACGACGGTCTAGACTTGAAGAAACCTATGCCTGCGTTAGCATAAGGATCTTGTCCTGCAAGGTACCTCTCCTGAAGCAGTGTTGACCACAATGCTAAAGGCTATGTCATCACGAGGTCTGTAGAGGTCTTTGAAGGTCTGTGGCATCACAAGATCTTGGCATCACAATGTGTATAGCATCACAAGGTCTGTTGCATCACAAGGGACCACAACGCTATATCATCACAAGGTCTATCGAGGTCTTTGAAGGTATGTGGCATCACAGGTTCTGTGGCATCACAAGGTATTGGCATCACAATGTGTGTAGCATCACAAGGTCTGTTGCATCACAAGGGCCCGGCCCTGAAGCTGTACTGACCTACATACTGAGGTAAGAACTGTTTCTTCTTGGCCTGCTGCTTGTGCTTCTGCCTGACCAGACGTCTGTAGATCTTGGCTCGGTGTGCCTCCCAGTTGACATAGTCTTGAAGGTTCTTCTGCAGCTCTCGCTCGTTGGGGAACGGACACTCCTGGAAGGAAGCAGTGTGATTGTAGAAAACGGCTTTACATTTATTGAGTTAGTACATAGTAAGTAGATGAACCGCTGTTGGGTATAAGTATCAGCTAAAAGTAAATTAGAACTAACTAGCAAATGTTTGGGTTTTGGTCGATCTGTCGTTTCCTCGAACCTCGTCTACGACCTCCTTCTTAATAACACTAGCGATAACGGTAATAATACAAATACAAAATGCTATACAAATAACAGGGAATGTTATATAAATACTAATAACAAGGAATTATTTGCCACTATATTCACTAGTAACCGAGACATTTACATATACATGTACTCTTAGATCGTGATCCAGCTAATAAATGTAGATCAACACCGTAGTTAAATTTCAAGGATTCTGTTCGTCGTTCAACTGAGTTCAAAGCTATCAAGAAGCTATTATTCTTCCTCCTTTGTGTCGACACTCGTGAATGAGACGCATTGATAATAAAACACCTCGCTAATCTAACCTTTCAAGCTACACGATGATTCAGGTTGTTTTCATAACAAATCAATATGTAATATGCCCGTATTGATGGAAATATTCATACGGTTCTCGTCTAGAGAACATATATCATACTGAGTTTCAACTTCAAAAGAAATTACCGGTATTCAGTTGACGAATATAAAATTTCTAAATTTCATTAACCGATTTAATTTGTTGGCTTTCATACATTACAAGTTTTCATTATATTTGTTTTTAAAGTGGAAAGACGCACTACCTTAGTAGATATCTAAAGAATGATTGATATATATTTTTGAAATTTTAAATATGCATGTACCATTTAAAGATAATCTCTTACTATTACAGGATCGTGTTGTCTATTGCCTCGTGGAATCCGCCATCAAGGTGATTCCTATTCCATTTCGTGATTACAGTCATAGTTCACTGTCATTTTATTGATAACGTTGAGCAATTGCTCGTCTATTAGCCAGGCAATCGACTGCATGTAATGTGAGTACATGTGCACTACAGATCTATCGATAATGTCTTGTGAGTGCTCCACATTCGGGCTTTAAGATACAAAAATAGTACATCCAACACAGGCAATAATGAACAGTAATATTCTTAAAGGTTTCTCCTGTATAACGTAATCTGTAGATGTCCTCGCTCTTATCATTAATCTGCATTCCTATTTATTCCAGATGATTGCATTGAAACACTGTAAAAATACATATTATATTAATATAATACTCCAATGTTTCCTTTCCTATGGATCGAGGTAAGAGGTAAAATCTTAATCCAAACTTGCTAATGCTTCATTTTCTATTTTCAGAATATATATAGGTTAGGATAGGATGGCTTTGACAGTCAAATGTACTTTAATTGTACACGCTAAGGACAGCCTCGCTGTGTCTACATAGCCGTCTAAGGGCAAATGTATCTATTTATCTGTAATATAAATAGAATGCGTTAAAGTTAATTAATCCGAACTATTAACCAACGTACTGACAGAGATATTAAGAACCAACATTATACGGCGCTTCACACTTTAATAAATGCATTGTCAAGACGTACATATACTATTGAAAGGGCAATACTTTTATAGTATATAGCATTGTATACAGTATACTAGTTTTCAGAGTACACATACATTAGACACTAATAAAAATAATAATTAGGAAAATGTACGTTGACAAGTCACAAAAACCAAAGAAAAAAGCAGAAAAGAACCAAGATTTAATTTCAATTAGATTTAGATGTAACGTGACAATTTTGACTTGTAGTCAATATTGATTACTTTTTTCAACATTTACTAGAAATGTATTCAGCTCCAAAGCCATATGTTTTCGTGAGCGAGTAGGAATGCGCCAAAAGAAAATGCATAATGGATTACCTAACTGCGAGGAACTGTTTCGTCTATTATTCATATCTGTCATCCAACCATCAATTACAGCATCAAGTAAAGCAGCAACATGTTGATGAGGCTGTAGCGCCGTAATGGATATAGCACTCTTACCACACTCCGGCGAGAATATGCTCCACCACTTTGATCTTACCAAACCAGGAAGATGAAATAATATTGTTAATCGATATCACTGCATGTATCTACATATCAAATAATCGAGGGCGAAAAAGTAGGTGGTCATACGAGTTTGCGTCATCGAAATCGTGATTTTAATTAAGACCATCGTCGCTTTAGCCGTGTATAATAGCCAATCGTAAATGTGAAGTTCTGAAACTATACTGTAATTGTACACTATACATTACAGAAACACTTCGATGGTTAGTTAGCTGGTTAATGAGGTACATGATATCCATTGTAAACGTGGTAAGAATCTTTCTAAAATATACCTGTCTGTGTCGCTTGAAGAAGTGTGCTCATCAAATTAACCACAAGATTGTATTGATAAATGACCAACAATGTAGACTAGTTAGTGGTTAAGAATATGCTGTCTCAACGCTTTTGGTATGAACATATATCATCAAATTCAAAATGGACAAATAATCCGTAATTTAGTGACAATTATGTTATTATTTGTATTACATGTGATGAATTAAACTGCAGGGAATGTAATATATCAAAATAGCAAAACCAATAAAAAAAATATATAAAATATATAAATGTATCCACAAATATATGAAGAAGTAATAAAATCCTATCAATGTATGTACTCCTTGCTAGGTTGACTGTGTAACTATATTATTCGCCATGCATGGTGAAGTGTACAAGATACGTGCAGACCTCTCTTTGGTCAAGTCTTAATAATTACAAAACACTGTAACAATCTTACAGACAGAATTACGTGTACTGTAGATGACAATGCATATATACGTCCTACTGTAGGCGACCATGGTGATATGATTACGCAGATAGTATTAGGTCCTATTAGAGAGGTTATTGTGATATACTCCAGGGTATCGTTTCTCGAGGCTCTCTTAGCCGCTAAGGGACCATATCACTCTCTTTGCCGATAGCTAACACATTGCTAAGAGAGTGTTATGGTCCCTTATTGGATATGAGCGCTTCGAGAAACGATGCCCAGCTTGAGAAGCATGACCTTGACCTCACCGTCTGTCTGAGATGTGTCATGATGGTCTCTGTGGCGTTCTCCAGAAAGAACTTCTTGGACAGGACGATGCACTCAGCGCCATTGCTCACCAGACTGAGACTCGGCTGATCAGGAAGCACCATGTTACTGGCTCCCTGCAATAGAACGTAGTCCAATCAAAACAGTTGACATCATGTAATAGACTGGCTCCCTGCAATAGAACGTAGTCCAATCAGAACAGTTGATGACCAGGCCCCCGTTGCACGACACTCTTGTAGTGCTATAATAGGGCTGGGTCCGAGATTACGAAACGTTTCCGAGTACGATTTCATACTAACTCAGAATTTTGTTCATAAAACGTCATATGATGTCATAGTCCGAGACTTATAGCACGTGAGTTGAGCACAAAAACGTACTCAGGACATGACGTCACATGACGTTTTATGAACAAAATTATGAGTTGAGTATGAACTCGTACTCAGAAAGGTTTCGTAATCTCGGGGCCAGTTTGTGTGCAAAGAGGCATCAGTCTACTGACACTCTGAAATAGATTATTTAAAGCATCACTATCTTACTGATAGTATTTCACCTTGCAATAGAAAATATACCAATTATAATAGTTGGTGACTATTTGGTATCAAGTCATAGCCCAATGTGTGCGCAAAGAAGAATCAGTTTACTGACACTCTGAAATCGACTACAGCGCCACTAGGTTACTGATGTCTGGCATCCTGCCGTATAGTAGAAAGTATTCCAGTCAGAAAAGTTGATGAATATTTGGTATCAAGTCAACTGACACCCTGTAATAGCTGTATAGGAAATACCACGTTAGTGGTACTGTACAATAGAAACCATTTCAATCAGCTTCGTTGATGATCATTTGATTTGGCATCGTGTCTCCGCATTGTCTGTGCATCACCAAGCAGTCTAACATTTAGCGTATTTGAATAACATTTAACAGTATAAAATCCGTGTACTATAGGCATCAACTATGTTACTGACAGAAAAGTACATCCTGTAATAGATCGAGGAAACACCAAGTTAGCGGAACCCTACAACGTAAACCGTTACGTGATGATCATCGTGTCAAAGTATAGTCTGTGTAGCACCACGATGTCTAACGTTCAGTGTATTTGGATCAGATGTAACTGTATAACTAGCTGCATGTATATTACAGTAGGAGTCAACTCACAAAGTATTGCCCTCTCTCCAGGACCTGCACCAGGATGAACATCGGGTTGAGATCCGCCTCTGTGAAGATGAAGTCTCTCCTGCCTTTGCTGTCCAACTCCTCCGCTATCGTCTTCCTCCCTTCTCTCTCCATCACCTTCCGGTGGTATTCTGGTGACAACAGGAAGCAGCCAATATGGTTGTTGACGAGGGCTTAACGTGAGACGTTTTGTTGCAGATACTCATTGAATGCAAATCGGTATCCTCCCAAAATGATGGTTTTGCTTTTATTGATATGTGAACAGTGGACGTTGTCGTGTGTGCAAGTAGTATTAGCTAATCATAATGTTTTCTGATTTATTAATATTGACATAAAAGTTGGTTTAGGTAATAATGCAACTGAAGTAGTCACATGTAGAGGCGTCTATTTCGGACTTTTTAATGTGCAATACTTGATATTAAAGAAACTACTATGATCATGATTGAACAGGGGGAAGATACACAACGGTAGTGTATCCTTCCTTTGGACACCAGTGAATACAGGTGCAACATACCAATTTGCATTTTTGCAAGCTCTCGACTAATACGATCTTCTTTTTCTTCATCTGGGGTTTTTACAACTTCAGGCAGGGTCCATGCTTCATCCGTCGCATGTTGTCTCCGTCGTATAGGACTCGGCGCCAAATATACACCCTGTTTGGAGTAAAAGTAATATCATAGAACATCATAAACCTACACATTTAGTTATTTCCCTGTATATTTAAAGAGTATATTGTCTTTTGAAAGCATCCGTTACCTTGGCAGTTACGAGTTATTTAGTTATTTACCTGCATATATTTGGAGCTTATATTTTCTTTTCGAAAGCATCTGTTACCTTGGCGGTTTTCTTGATTGGCCTCGTCTCAAAAGTACTCCTACTTCCGGTGTAGTCCTCAGCGCCATCTATTGCTGGTAGATGCAGAGGCTTATCCGAAATTAGCGGTTTTCTGGCTGTGGTATCTACTTGAGGTGGGCTATCTATATTGGGGAGATGTAGACCTTCTGAAGGCTTCTGTATCAGACGAGTTCTGTGTTCTCCTATAATGGCTTCGTAATCAATTAAACCCAGACGGTCCTGTGTGTTATGGAATCCTGGTAAGGTCTGTTCCTGAAATATAAAATACCTTGTACAGTATTCAGTTGCTCGATATATGCTATCAAAAGGTAATACTTTCAATATATATACAGATTCTACATCGTTGACCTACTTGGAAAATATTAGAAATAATAGTATAATAGTGTTAATATCCTTCTTTTAAAGCCCGTTTCCCAAAACATATATTATCAAATGGAGTCTGTGGAGGTCGATAGGGTACAATGAAAATATTTCTGAAAAGGGAAATGAAACTGCATGACATCTACTGAAATATATTAAATGAAATTCTACTTCAAAACATAGGATATTAATGTTTGTACCAATTGTTTTTCCATCTCAAACTGGTTCTTGTAGTATACTTCCGGTTCAGTGATGGACATGCGCTGTGGTTGCTTCCGGCGCCGTTTCCGTAACCGGTGTTCCCAGCTGTCCAAAGACCGACTGGTGTGTATGTCGCCTTCCGGTGCATCTAAGTCAGTATCGGGGAATAAGTACACATGTCGATATATTGTCAACATTACCTCAAGTTATTGACAAGTAAATCAATATGTTTTACCATGCCTGGTTATAGTATCTTCATGTATTCAACTAAATGCATATACAATGTATGTCATAATTAACGTGCAATGCTCATTTAAACATGAATTTTGAAACCCCAAAATGTAACTATGATAAAGACAAACCATTATTTGTAATTAGTAAATCACAGAATATGGTTTCTCATTGTCAATACTATAGTGACTGTCCAAAATCCATGTAATACCCAGAGAAAGTTAATGTATTCTGCTCTTTAAGGGTATCAGTCATGTTCATCTAATCTATTCTTTAACACATTACCTATTGTTTTTCGCGTATTTCTTTTCAGTTTTCAGTGTTATATACCATGTCTAAGACAGGGGATGCCAATAACCGTACGGAACTTACCATTACCTGTGTCTTTGGAATGTCTTTTAATTTCTGCCTGGGCTGAGTGAAGCTTCTTCAGCACTGATAGGCTTCCCTAAATGACAAGACATAATGAACTAGCTATAGTCGTATTATACCAGTCAAGGCACACTGATATGCTTCCCTGGATGATAAGATATGCACGTTATACACTAGTCCCTATCAACAACAAAATGGAACTTAAAAAAATGTAAATGATATCATCAAAAATCGAGAGAAAGAAATTGCCATGAAATATCTTGGACAAGGATTAAATACACCAAAATGTAAATCTTATCCAGATATCGCATTGCGGCTATAATGTTAAAGTGAATGTGTCTGTTTGATAAATGCAAGCCTGAATAGTGTACAGTGTACAGTGCATGGACGAAGCACTTACAGACTTGACGATGTAGATCCAGTCTGAGTTGTTGCTGTCTCGCACCAACACTTGACCCCGACTGAAAGAAGAAAGGAAAACGATAACGTATGAGTACACTACTTTATAAATGGGAGTACTTGAAGTAATGTAATACATGTACCAATGATAGTACCACAAAGTACAAGCATATGTACACATATATGTACTATGCCAGAATTGGATTTACCTCTGTTGTTTTAAACGTAATAAAAGTCAATGTTATTGAAGAAGTATTTATCTTTCCCCACGTTCACAACAAACCGATTTTATTAGAAAACTAAATACTATCATTGTATAAAGGGATTTGTATAAGCGTTATCTCAAATACAGTACATGCAGGCCTACTTGCTTTTATCCATGGTTTTTATCCATGTCTATTTAAACATGCATATTTGAAAATACGTAATAAACTATTATTGCCTGTATGCATAAACTGGTGAAGTGTATATTGTTACTGCTATAACTCGTGTATCTCTATTGACTAGTACGTAGTGGCAGCACTTGAATGCTGACTCCTATAGTGTTCTAAGACAGTGTTCTATATAATCCAGTGCAACTCTTCTAGCATTATCGGAGCGCACACAATGCAATCATTATATCGAAGATTGATTGATACGAATACCCCTTATACTGACAGCTCGACCACTGCTATACGTTGTATTACTAAACGTCGTTAAACTCAGATCGTTGTTGTAAGATATCACTGGTATCATAACCATACTGTAAGAATGAGCTAATTGCCTTGCTTTCAAAAACACACAGGCGTGTCAGACTGGTGTTGACCTCGCAATACGCTGCGCTACATTTCTATGGCTCCATGGCTGATTGTATCGGCAGATTGACTGATGACTTGGTGTGCTCTATAACGGCGCGAGAGACGGGTCTTAGTAGATTAAACGTAGGTGATTAATGATCAAAAATTGACTTGGCTGTTTCTTTACAGTTGTCGATATGCAAACATCAAATATTACATTCAGAACCACGCTGGCAGGTGGCTATGGTGGTTCCCAGTTAACAGACGCTTAAATCACGATCAGTCCCTCAAATCACAGGGTTACACTGCTGTTTGTTTTATTTAACAGTAATAGTATAGTCCAACTAAATATAGAACAATTGTATCAAGATAGGAATAGTATTTATGAATATATTTTACAAAATCGTCAGGGACATGATGACGTCCTTGGAGGCCAATGTATCCAATTCTATGTCAGATTCACTGATATTTCAATTGTTACTCTAGTAGCGCCTGTGCTTGCATTATCATATAATGATTTGTAGTGAAATACGGAGAGACATATATAGATAGATATTGATAGGTTGATATTTGTAGATGAATACTTAGGGAAATACATGTAGCTATAGCGCTGCATTTCAAGGACATATTTATGCATCGATCGTTGCCCCCAAATATACATTTTGTCATATTATATATAAAAGTTGATAATACTAGCACATGATACGCCAAATTACACACTGACCTCATAGTATTCCGTATCGGATAAGCAGAAAATGTTAATCCCTTCTAGAGAATAAATACAGGTTCTTAGTGTGGATCAATACACCTCTACAAACTGAAAGCGGATTAACTGAGACTTGAGAGCGGAATCATTGTTGGGAGGGCAAAAAGCTGAAATCCATTCAATCTTGGATTACGATATTGGCAATATTGGAGAGGTGTAATAACAGTAGATTTCGCCCTTGGAAACGCAATCGATGATGTCACTTCCGGTATGCATGGAACTGCCTGTTAATCTATCAACACAGCGTCTATGTTGGATGGTCAAGCTATTTTTTCATTAGAATTATAAGCTATTATTACAGGTACATTATCACGATTCTGTGGGAAACAAATATACTGGAGTTATGGGAACAAAATGTTATTAAATAATAACCATAAATAGATGGATCCTATATTTCGTCGAAGCCAATGAACAATATTCACGCAAAGCATGTCTGATTATTGCTATTATTTAAACCAAATATTTTTAATGTGCTTAATTGCCAACCTTTGGTCATTGAAATCGTATGCTGCAACATAGGAGAGGTCGCCATATATATTATGAGTATAGGCCTACATGTTTCAGCACTATGTTTAAGAATGTCCTATGCACAGTGCAGTGCAATGGTAGAGTACGTACTTGAAGTAGTGGAACATACACGCCTGGTGATTCTCAGTTAGAAGTCCCACTGGCCAGTTCCGCAAAAATCCCACACTCCTGAAACAAAATTTCACAAGTTTTTTATCCATTTTCGTCATTGTTGTCTGGTCTAACATGATCGTTCATTGTCATCTGCTCTTCAAAATATGCGTTTTCATTGTCGTCTGCTGCTCAAATCACTGTCGTTTGCTGTTCACAGAACGCGCCTTTACTGTCGTCTGTTGTTCAAAGCACGCGCCTTCACTGTCGTCTGCTGTTCAAAGCACGCGCCTTCACTGTCGTCTGCTGTTCAAAGCACGCGCCTTCACTGTCGTATGTTGTTCAAAGCACGCGCCTCCACTGTCGTCTGTTGTTCAAAGCACGCGCTTTCACTGTCGTCTGTAAAAGTGACAGTGTACCCCCATGGATATGAGATATGTGACAGTATGGAGTGTGTTGTAAGTTATCCACAATAATCCTCAATCAGATTCTTACTTATCTCTTCCATAAGTCCTGTCCCCTCATTACATCTTATCTACACTGTCAATCACAGATTCGGAGACCAATCTCAGGCGGTTGCCACACAGGAGTTAAGACCCGAGATTGTCCCTCGTCACGCGAGCGTTAAGGTAGCCGGGTGACGGAGGGGGTGGTTAAGTCTCAACTTGTGGGGGTCCTAGTACCCGAGGAGCGACCTGGAGTGCCAATGAGCCGATGGTCTACCAACACACATGTCTTTCCACCCGGTATACGCCAGAGTAGGGTAAGCATGGGTCTGCGCTCGGCTTATTGAGAACGTTAATGCGGGTACACGCTACTGCACTCAACTCAGACCGTCAGCTTAGACTAGAAAGTGTAGTGCTGCATTGAATCAGCCTGCCAGCCTGGCACCAGACCAATACCCACTTCCGGTTAGACTAGCATACGTCTATACAGAGGGACGTAATCGCTCTTACACGGGCGTAGCGCGAGTGTAGGAGTAGGTGCAGTGGTAGTGAAAGGCTGACATTGTGGCTTTTTAACAAAATGAACAATTATTAATCTAAACATAGAATTCTCAATGATTAGTTTGATGGTGGAGACGGTACAGTCGTAATACCTCGTGGACACTTAAATATCAGAATATACCATTAGTTCTGCTTCGCCGTTTTTCTTGCTTATTATGTCCACTACAGTTGATTTCCGATTCAGATTTAAGACAGTTATGAAATAACGTACTACCAGTTGGAGAGGGTCTTGTTACACATGAGTAGTGATGTGTAGTATAGATAACAGGGGACGGGACTGGTCACGTTTACAAGAAGGGTCTTGGCCACGTTTACAAGAAGGGTCTTGGTCACGTTTACAAGAAGGGTCTTGGTCACGTTTACAAGAATGGTCTTGGTCACGTTTACAAGAAGGGTCTTGGTCACGTTTACAAGAAGGGTCTTGGTCACGTTTACAAGAAGGGTCTTGGCCACGTTTACAAGAAGGGCGTTGGTTACGTTTACAACAAGGACTTGTCGTTCTAAGAACACCACATACAGTTTCTATGTTAGTTCAATACCATTGACTCGGTGTACATAACTAGTCGATATATCGTTGTTGTCCTGTAAGTACATTGCTCTCTTTGTCCTGATAGACATGTATCAACGGGGATACTATATAAGTTCCAACAGCTGTACAATAGTTGTCATTTCCTACAGAGAATTGCTTGAGTGTATTGTGCACCAACTTACCTACCATATTTCTTTCAGATAACAGCTGGAATGTTTTTGCGGACATACTTCTATTAATGCACGGGGGTCAGACAACATTTATGGATTCACACTGACAAAGGTCTTCAGAGAAACGCCTATTAATTTCCATTGTATATTTGGATTGACGAGAACTCCCAGAAGTCAATGGCATGCATTGAACTATATACAGAATTTGCTTGGACTCATAACCAATAAAGGGGTGCACTTATGACACAAAGGAACCGTACATGCATACATTACGTTATGTGCGCTCCGTGATGTGGAGAAAGTTCGATTCAATACAGTTGTAATATGTAGGGCATACGTTCTCCGCGTGTCCTTTTGATGAAATGAATGATATAATTAACATTACAAAACTATCATTCCGTAGGGCACGCAATTTAATAGTTTTTAAATATGTTTAGTTATTGATATTATCAGAAGTAATTTGAATTAGTTTGGGATTATAATAAGATATTTGGAAGCAAAAAAACAACGGTCTTAACTCGTTCAAGAATGGGTAAGCTTTCAAATACAATAAACGATAAGTGGTAAGGTATATGGTAATATATTTTTTATATAGACAATAAGTCAGCATATTTCATTATAAATTATGTCATGTGTACGATTTACGTATTTTTTGGCTGTTCAAATCATGCGTCAATGATATTTTCCATTCATTGTCAATATGACATGTCATTGTTTAATACGAGAACAATTATTCAAGTTAGCAGATATAATATCAGCTACCATAGTCATCATAAAGAGGCACTTAACCTCGTGGGCCTCTTTATAAGTCACGTGACACTGATTGACTATCACATGACCTGTGTCAAGCGTTTATGTATACAGAAGTTAACATTATATGATCTGTGGACCTAAATTGTCTGTCATCGTGGGTGACAGTAGCTTCGTATTAAACAATTCGATTTTTTTTAAATATGTATACATATTATTTTATTACAATTTGTTCTTTGTTAAATATCCTGTTGGATTATGCTAATAGAATAAGCCAAAATTGTGCGTAAATTCATTAGTTCTCGTTTCTAACCATCTCTAGTAAAGTGTGAAGTATTCAGTTCTATAACAAATTAAAAAGAAATAAAACTGCCAATGTGTTTTACAATTACGAATACGACTTATTGGATTGTGGTAGCTTGGAGAACAAGGCAATTTATCTCAATATAATTACAAACGTATTGACAAACCGACAATAACCATTGCAAACAAACACATGTTTGTCATTTTCTAGCATTAATAAAAGTCACTGGTCTAAGATAAGCCGTATTTATAACTTTAAAAGCTTTGTGTTCGTGTGAATTCCTCCTGAACAAAGCAAGACCGGGTGAACACTGGGGAGTCGAGAGTTGGGGAAGTATTATCTACCTTTACCTAATCCCTTGCAATGGTTTCTTACGCATATGAATATATTACAATCTCCTTACGACCCTCCAGTGATTACATAAGCCCTGGCTAACGTGTTATATCATGGCGTGTACGGTTTATTGGTTCTACTTCGTGATATTACTATAGATATGCCTAATCCGCTGTAACACCCTTTGGTCCAGAAATAAGGACATATATATCATATGTATTAGCGATGTGAGGAAAGTTGTGAATGGCAGAGATATTATAAACCACAGTCACTCTCGTGGGGGCCTTTCTCTGAAACACATGACCATGTCCTACTTAGCATCCACCGTTTATGGATATGTAGGAGGCAATGGTTGCGAGTTCAGAGGATGCCGATGGATCCAGTAAGACATCACTACAGCTGTAAAAGTAGTGCTTGCCAAAGACGTTTCGTCCCAATATTATCGAAACGTCTTTAACAATGCAAAGACTATTGTAAAGGAATATACATTAGGGGAAGCGAATGTCAGATGAATCCACAGAAGACCATTTCTGTTGACCGTGATAACTTAATGGTATATGTATAACCAATGAGTCTTCAGTTGTTCCAAGACGGGATGTTTAAGAGAAGTTGAGTGAAGGTAATTTGTCTTAATCAGTCAACGTTCAAAGATCACTTGACTGTAATGGTAGACATTGCAACATTTTCCCTGGAGCGTGTGTGCTTCCTGTGTGTCTATTCGTCATCATAGAGCAGTCACCATAGAGCAGTCACCATAGAACAGTCACCATAGAGCAGTCACCATAGATCAGTCATCATAGAGCAGTCATCATAGAGCAGTCACCATAGAGCAGTCAGCATAGAGCAGTCATCATAGAGCAGTCATCATAGAGCAGTCACCATAGAGCAGTCACCATAGAGCAGTCACCATAGAGCAGTCACCATAGAGCAGTCACCATAGAGCAATGGATCAAAGCATACAGATATATCCGTTCAAACTTTTGTAGTAATACTCTGTTGGCATCTGGACAACATTAATGAATATAAATTATAGATCAATACCGAAGGTATCACCAATGTCCTAGTGTGAAACTCGTATAAAGCTAGTAAACGAAGAGAATAATTAAGAAGAGCATGACTGCATAGACAGTAGGCCTATGTGTATTGGTGATACATTCGCTATAGACCTATACTTGAACGTAATTAATGTTGTCTGAATGTCAATAGGGCAGGATTACAAAAGTATGAACGAACATATCGCTTTGCAAACTAATGCACAGAGTAAGACATTGCACATAGCAATAATAGAAACAGTGTCACGCCTGTTTGCAACTGACCCCGATACTACGAAACATTTTTAGTACGATTTCATTATCAAACTCGATTTCATTTTATATGAGGATTTGTGACAAAACGTGTGCATTAACCATACCCCAAATTCGTAATCTCGGATATCTCGGAGCCTCGTATAATTATTAGGAAACTTAATAAAACACCAACATAAATAAACAGATATGTTCTTATTTGGTTTAAATTGAGGTTTAGATCATCTTTAAAGATTAGTTCGCACATACCTTATAAAGGAGTTGTGGTCTGGATCGTTCAAGTTCTGCATTCCTCCTGCCATGAAAATATCTTCAAAATCCTGGAAGTTAAATCATAATATGTGTTTAAAGGTGATAAGAAATGGTTTTGTACTTCTAATATAGAGCGTACAGAGATGAACTAGAAGAAACTCGGTGCTATAAGAAAATATGTGCGATCCGCCCTGAGGATATAGGATCTCTATGATTAGGAAACAATTGAAGAAGGTTCGTAATTGTATTCTCATGGACTCCAATATTTTTCATATGTGCCAAATGAGACCAAATATAACACAATACAGTACTGTACTATTGCAGTACAGTACATACACGTACAATGACTTTTTGTAGCAACATTTTCAATTACTCGTGAGTGTATGAATATTAACAAATACATACGAGGTAAAGTCAGTATGAGGTATTATGCACCAATGACAACACAAGTAACTATCTGTTTTCGATATCCCTCGCCATTGTAAAGATACCACAATCACCATACTGAATTGTTATTTGATTATCGAGCGTCGTACACGAAGGGATTATTTCGCATAAGTAGTATCTTTATTGTGGGTTTGGCCGTGCATCAATGTTACCTTGGATGATATACACAGTAGTTCTGTGGGTGCGTGCGTACTGACTGTAGCTTGACGTCTACTGCGAGTAATCACGGCCAGTTCCTGAAACAGACTACAGTAGATTAGTCGTAGTTCCAGTACCACTTATTAGAGCATACCATCGTGTTCTCTGCTGTGGGAATACGTGCAGTAGTCGTAGTTCCAATACCGCTTATTAGAGCATGCCATCGTCTTAGTTATAAGTTAAGTTACACGATTTATATAGTGCCATTATCTAGGAAAATGTCTGCTCAAGGGAGCTTATATGTTTTTAGATGGATCTTGAAAGCTGACAAGTTGGAGATGTCCCGGATATTACTGATATCGTGTTCTCTGATATAGGTATATCACTGTTTTGTTCATGAATATTGGTGTTTTATGCTTTTGAAAGTTTTGGGGGAATAGCGAACTATTTCTAAGAGAATATCTGATAACAATATAAATTATGGATGTTCATATACCAGTTGACAATCTGTAATTTTTGCCAATTTTAATGGCTTCTGAAGATTCGTAATTAATTAATGTTATGGTTTTACCGAATGCAACCATTGGAATTAAACGTTACAATTTCGTACGATTCGTGTAACCTCTAATTTCTAAATATCAAGCTCAATAGAAACGTTTATTTCAAACACGGTGCATTTGTGCTGCCACTGTCTAAGTACAATGACACTCCCTATTTTATACATATTTAGAAATGTCTCGATTACCTGTAATACCAGTTATATGTACATTAGCCACTATATTACAAATAATTAGCCATTTTCAAAAGAATTATTGTAAAAAACAAACTATCGCAATAGTATCGCAATAGTGTTTTCGACTATCGCAATACTATTGCAATAGTAGAATTGGCCTCGATAGTCACCCCTACTATTTACATTACTAACGACACTTTACAGGGAGTACATGTGTTCGGTAATCTAATAGCTATTGCCATAGTCCCTTGGCTAAATGCTTTCCAATGTTCAATAAATCTTAGACGTTACCTTCATTCAAGCCATACAAGTTCCACAGATGTGATATATAGGACGTCTGTGGCTGTCGTTGGGACACCGGGTGTATGTATATGTTAATACAGGATCTCTATTAACATGACATGACAGCAAGGTCAAGCGTAATATAGTCAATAGTTCAATGTGATCTGACATAAGAGTCATGTGGGACAACTATGAGGTATTCAATTACAATGGAGTATTCAACAATTGATAGACACTCGGGTGTGCTTCCGTCGTATGACTGACTTCCTAGTGGTCATAAAACTACCCAATGGCATATCAAATAATTGTTATCCATTATCTTCAGCTTAATGTCTAAGATTTGCTGCTTTATGTAGATAATAATCGCCCATTTAGTATGTGTCTGTATATATAATATTCAAACAGAAATGGAATTAGAGCTGCAGCAAATTATTATGTGTCTCTTGATTTTTCTTCCATGAAGTATTCGGATGTCGATGACAAATTTTAGTTGTTTTGCTCTCGAAGTAAACACATTCGCTTTTGTTTTTAACAATATTTATTGGTAAAACCTTCTGGGATCCATGAACAGCCAAGTTAATGTCTATTTGAACATGTCTCCCGGTTTCACATACAATAATTACAAGACGACACTTTCATTTGAGAATGATTAGTCAGTGATGTCAATGGCATACTTAAACAAACTGATGCTCTAGATGTGGTCGAATTGAATTTGTCAATAGTAATCAAAGAGTGTCTACTTGGAATATATGGGTTTACTGTCTGTGCCAGTCTTCTGTAGTAGACATGACGTATAGACACACGAATGAACGTCTGTAGTCTACATATTACTACAGTGGTACGTGTGGTGAAACTACCTTCAAGAAATGAGTGTTCTGTATATACCGACATTTTAGATTTGGCTATGAGATAACCTATTGGTTTTGATTGTAGATCTCTCATGCTCCTATGTCGCGTTTCGTGTTCAGTGACAAATATTTCATTACATTGTTATCCATTTAAGATTGATTACTCATTTTATATTTAACAATAACCACTAGCAATCAACAAATATTAAATGTATATAGCACAATACCTTTCTGGGTTCTAGAATCACAGAAGTCTTCAATCGAACTCTAACAAAAAGTAGACTTCAAACCACAAACTGGGACATGGCGCATGATATCCTTGTACCTCGGATTACGAAATACGAGATCTTTGAATGCAGTGAAAGTCGTTGTCTTGTCAAAGAAAGAAAAAACGATCGGCAGACTAATACCGGTAATTGTTTGTACTCTCCTAGTCTCTCTACCTGATTGGTCTCCTGTGTGTTCCGGGGGAATCCTGGTGGAGATATAGTTAGATATCCATGCCTCGCCATTGTCATAGACTAATGCGTTGGTCTTGTCTCAGTAAGCAATCCTGCCTCTCGTTTCATGAATCTCACGTCAGCTCAAAACCACGGTAAAATTCCTTTGGCTTTCAAAGTTTTATCCACCTCGATCTATAGTTAATACCCGGTTTCATGACATAGAATAAATTCACATGAAAACCCAATCGTAACCGAATATTGCACTATAATGATAAGATCTACTAAGCGTGTACATATCGGTGAGTATTTACACCTTGATTGGTCCTATCAAACGTCGGTATACCTTAACAAATGTCGCTGGCAATGCTTTGAAAGGGTCTGTGTGCACACAGGAGGGAGGCTTAATATCATTAACTGAAATGGGTGACTAGTTGGCAGAGGTATCGCTTACTGCCTGTTTCATTGGCCATGGTGTCTTGCTGTTCTGAAAAGAGTTCCCGTTAACATGTGGCCGAGAAGGGTCTTCAAAGAAAACAGCATAATCTGTCAATATATAGAACGTTAATATGTCTAGAGCTTTAATTGTCCCCATAGATTCTACTTCAAATTCAAATAATAGCCATGGCATATAAAGAACACTCCTATTTCCATATGAATGGTTTCAGTGAGTGTTATGGAGTACGCTGCATTAGGATAATACATTAACGATCATGTCGATGTGTTTTCGCTTAGTATTGGATTTCAAATATGATCCGGGTTTGGTCAACTGAATTTCTATGAACACTCCTCGTAATTCAAAATTTCGGCATGCAATATTGAATTTTAAATATTAAGGCATGGCATGGTCAGTGGTCTTGTCAAGGAGGACATGGTCAAACTCTAAATGCAAATGTTTCACTGTGGTTTATTTAAATAATGACGCTCACGTCTTGTTCTGCATGAATATAGGTATTGTTCCGTATGAATATAGACATTTAAACGGTATTGTTCTGTATTAACGTAAACATTAAAACCATATTTTCTGCGTGAATGTGGGCATTTAAATGGTATTGTTCTGTATGAATGTAGATATTTAAACGATCTTGTTCTTTATGAATGTAGGCATTTAACTGGTATTGTTCTGTATAAATGTAGGCATTTAAATGGTATTGTTCTGTATGAATGTAGGCATTTAACTGGTATTGTTCTGTATGAATGTAGGCATTTAAACAGTCTCAAGACATTTCACGTACTGCAATTACATTCCGTTGATTTGTTAATTATTGTAGGTTTGAGATAAGTCAGAATACATTTCATACATGCAATACGTATATGGTGTTCTCTCCTTCGACTAGAGAAAGTACATACAGCTATTACAGATCACGCTGTGGTCCATGTCAGATAGACTGATATCGGCAGACATGGGCTGTACACGTAAGTGGAACAACCCAAAGCAATAGGTTTGCGTGCAGAGTTACAGCGGGCCGATCAAAGTGAGAGATTATCTGAGGTGAAGCAGGGTAGATATCAATAAGGTGTAATTAGGCACATATCACCTTCACTGGTATCCAGTGTGTGCTGCTGATCTTTGGTCTATGATACAGCAGTATTTACATTATGTAGGTTTGAATGACCCCGCATATTGTGACGCCTATGTTTTTTAGTTCAAGTTATTTTATTGACTCAAATTCAACAGAATTAGACAATAGTGAAACACTTATCGTAGGCCTCGCCTTATTTACAATGTATTGTAAACACGTACAGTTAATTGGTAAAAATACGTGGATATACGTGATAGGGTATTCATATGTACAAGTCTTCTTCGTAACTACATTGTATTTGAAGGCTGTACACATAAAATTATATGGAAATTATCATTCTAAATGCGAGGTATGATACATGTGTGGTTGGATTGCCCTGGGATGCAGTGTGCAGAATAACATGTTTCGAACACTCTAAACCACAGATGATTACGAAAAATAATAAAAGATCTGAGATTCAGTATTCACAACGACACTTTCCATATGCATAGAAACATATCTTTTTGAATGTGTTATATCTCAGATTTGATCCGTATGTCCAATAGTTGTAGTTAGTATGAACATGCATTAATAGTTGGTCAAGTTGATCTGAATGGTTATTGCTATCTCAGTATCTGTCCTGATCATAATTTGTTAGCATGATGGTCTGAATATGTGCTCATTTCAGCACTAACCCAGATCGTAACTTTCAGTATACTAATATCCTGTCGGTTCTGATTCCGACTTCCTTCTCGCTCATAGTATAGCCAGTGTTATCAGTAAAACCAAAGTGCTGAGTCACTCGACATACCTGCGGTCCGAGGCATGTGGTCACTCGAATGACCATAAATCTGGACATATCTATGGACGTCTCCATTAAAGCGCGATTTCCCCTCCTTGACATAACTTAGCACATGTATAGCAAGTCCTTCCGGGCTACAGCGAGTGCAATCACTTTACGATGACCAATCAGATTACTTAGTATGTACAATAAACAAACATTTTACAATGAGAGTTTATGAGAGGTACTAGGTGAACTGTATGTCCATGGAGGGGACCGTTGAATATTATGATAGTGTAATGCCTGAATATTCATGGTGAGTTCCGTACTTCCAAAATAGATGGGTTTCATTCTATATTTCCAATATATGAAATATATTAAATTTAGAAAATATGTTTGATGTTTGATACTGTAGTCTATTAACAGTTAGTAGGTCATGGAAGCTAAAGTACTAGTAATTAACTGTACTGACATATATCTGGGTATCGTTTCACGAAGCTCTCAGATCTACTACGAGACCATGGCGATCTCTTGTACAAGGGGAACCTGTATTTAGAAAGCTCTCTGGTCTCATAGAGAGCTTCACCCTCTCCCAACAGCTCATACTATTCACTACAATCATAGTATTCAAGCTGATGATCCTGTGGACAGAGGATGAGAGAGCTTATAGTGCCAGCTTCGTGAAACACATCCTGGAATATGTACGTTATTGAGACATATAGTGTTGTTGTCCTATTACATAGACTGAAAACCACTGATCAAGATGCCGGTATAGACAATGTCATAAATCACTTAGTCACGTGCCGTCGTCGAATAGAAAAGAGTCTTGTGTATTCAACAAATTGCACTGTGTGTATGGATTCGGTTCGTAATAGATTCCACATGCTTGATGGTATTCTCTTATCAGATACCGTACTGCATGCCTATGTCCAATGATAGAGCATAGACGTATTACTAACACGAGAATGATCATTTGGCTAAACCGTAAAGTGCCTTAAGAATGTAGACCTATTTGCACTGTTTTCGTGCACTAGGTTCATAAAACAGTTCAATACATCGTACTTCCTCCGGAGATACAGACTTGGTCAATGTCAGATAGATATATAAAATTGATGTCTTCTTAACACGACGATGGTCATTTCGCTAAGCGTACGGCCTAACAGACGCCAGTGGACGGATGTTACAAGATGTGTTTTCTACTGGTTCAATGTCAAGTCGACACCAAACAACACATTATCAATCAGAGATAATTGAGATATAGTGAGATGTATTCTTGGGCCCTGGTGCACGGAGCTCATGTAGCGATACAATAATTATAAGTCCAATGTTATAGTCTTCTATGAATGGAAATGGGTTGCACGAAGCTCTTGTAGGCTATCTGACTAAAGGTCTGTGCAAACCAGAGGCGAATTTCGCCGCGGCAAACTCGGCGATTTACGTTCTGAGATAGAACCGTATACACCAAAAGAGAAATCCGCAACGACAAATTTCGATAGAATCTGTTGTTGTTGCCATGATTGTCTCGACGGTATTTAGCTGGCATCTGTGTGTGAGGACCTTAAGACAGCGCTATAACTAGTGTAACGGCAGTTGTAAGCCACTGTAACTAGTGTAGCCTACAAGAGCTTTGTGCAACGGGGCATTGGTCGTGTAATAACTTACTCCAAATGACATTCCAGTCTGAAGACTCACTAAGGTTCGAGCGACGCCGTTCTCGAAGGCGGTCACCAGCACTGAAATGTAAGGCAATAGATCTAGACAGATTAAGGAGAGTTTGAATAAAAGGGACTTCAAAGGCAGGTGATAAACCGTACACGTACTGCTGTATATATATATGTAGGCAGTTTATGTATGATGCAAGTTATAAGACTATGCAGACAAACAGATATTTCATTAACGTCTCGTCCTATCATGTAGACCTACAATAAAAATTAGCAAAGACTTTTCTTTTTGTTTAAAAGCATACTAGCACAGATGTTTGACATATTTAGTAGTCTAGCACGGTTTTACCTGAAAATAAATACATTTGTCATGACTACACAAGTACTTTATATTATACAACCAGTTACTTATTCCACATGTCTCACTAGTTATCAACATTTAATTTGTTATATAATATTTATTAAATAGCAACGACTCGCACATAAATGTCATCTGTGGTCGTGACTGTTACCAGACCGTGTTCACTGAGTAGAGTTAGCTTCCTTAGTCAGTAAACCATAGGAAATGTGAGATTGGAGTATTTTATACTGGTTGTACCAAGAAGTGTAAACTGCAATAGGATTTTACCTATCCTACAGCGATAACAGGATATTTGGAGGTACAATAGCTATTTATGTGTATGCTAAGAGCATGTACTTTGCATTTTTAACTCTAATTTGGTCCAAACCGACAAATTAATCTGTGTCAGACTGTGATATTATGCCTAAGCAAATGTGCATACTATTCAATATTTTTTTTTAAAACAATTTGTCTAGACAAGATTTTCTTGGCTTGCAGTAAACATGGTAAATGATGGGGAAAATGAGGGTATATTGAAGTCACTTGAAAGCACTTGAGAACTCCAGAATGTACAGTGTGCAGGAGCCAACTACCTATAATGGAACTTGCATCCGTGACAAGTATGCCTCCCAACAAGTTGGTGCAGAGCTACCGTAATTACTCTAATAATTCGAACAGGAGAAAATAATTAAATTTGTAAGTGTTCTGATTATTAAGAACATTGAAAATTATCAGTGTTCATATCATTAGGGACAACCAAATTAAAATTAAAAATATGTTTTTTAAATGAAATGGTAAATAAATGGAGGATTCAATAAATAAAACAAAACTAAGACCAAAATAAAATGTATTTTAACATGACTATATTCTAATAATTAGAAAATAGGACTTGAACAAATTGGTCATGTTCGTATTTTTAAGGCCAGAACAAAAATATTGTTGGCAATTAATTAATTTAGATGTTCGAACTATTATAGGGTTCGAATTATTAGAGTAATTACGGTAGTTCTGATGGCTCACGTTCAACGGCAATGTTTGCTTATACAAGTGATACTGTTGCAAATTACATCATCATATCATATCAGAGCTAAGCTAGTACAGTATGACATGACTATACCTTCTGAACGTATGGTGTTAGCTGTATTAGCCTAATAATACTAGATCCTGAAGAGTTGTGGGCCTATTATAAAAATAATATTAATCTAAAGGCCTATAGAATGTCTATTTCTGCATATGACGTTACTGTAATACATAGTTCAACTACCAGTGCAGCGGTTAATATTAACTGAAATGAACACTGGCCACATGGGACTATAGTGGGGTGAAAAATCTACTATGTAGTCCTCACCAACTTGCACTAGTCTTTTCAATATATATATAATATATATTATTTAAAGAACATGGAATTAATAGTATAAAGTGTCAGTGTGTTTTAATAAGGGACTAGGGGATAGAGATAGATAGATATATTCTAGTCTAGTCTTGTTTTTATAAATAATGTTAAAAAAAGTAGTGCTTTGAAAATTTAACTAGCCAGATTTAGGAATCTACTAGTCCGAGCCAGAAACCACTAGCCATTGGCTATAGGACTAGCGTTAATATTAACACCTGCCAGAGTCTACCGGCTGTCAAACATGTAAAATCCACTTGCGAAGAACTCACAAGAGCTATTAATTACTTGCATAGTTACATGATACATAGGCCTACACGCAGCGCCGCACGTCTTTTGGAGTAAATGTATACTACAGATGGCTGTTTGTAATCATGGAAAGCATTCATCAAAAGTAGGTTTCAGTCCAAAAGTATGGCCTACAGTAACAGGTGCGTGTTTAACCTATCGTACGCCAAGGGTGATGGCTCAGAAGCATTGGACCACGACGGGTAGCCGATATATACTATTGGCTTGTCTAAAAGTTTAACGTCTAGGTCACATCGACTGAAGAGTGGACTCAACCTGCACTTTTACCGGCAAATAGGTGTACAGGGGTGCGTTCAAGCTAGAATACAATACTTTTTCCTACATGTATTGCTCGTTGAACGGCTTCGTGCATATTGCTTTTCCTACACAGCGCACGG